>PVIA01010714.1:0-49825 GCA_004024845.1 Tonatia bakeri
AAGGCCCCATGTGCAGAGTAGACGGCGCTCATGAAGAAAGCCGGGCTGTGGATGGGCTTGCCCTCGGCTGGCGGAGACACATGTGCAGAGCACAGGGCAGTGCTTGGCTACTGAGCCGGGCGGCCTGGACCGCTTTGGTGTCAAACCCTCGGCCTGGAAGGCTCAAGGTCTCCCCAGGGAAGGCTCTGTCCCCTGGGAGAAGGTGGCCCCTCTGGCCCAGAGAGGCTGTCCCCACGTTTGCAGGCCTGACTGAGGCCACCAGTCCTTTTTCCTCGCAAGTGCAGGGGAAGTCCCCCGCAGGCAGCAGCACCTTCCAGCCCAGGCCCCAACACAGACGTGCTCGGGTACCAATGTTTCCGGCCTGCCAGCCACCCTCTGCCACCCCCCACCCAAGGCAGAGAGGCGGCATTTCAAGCCCCTGTAGGTGTTCACAGTTTCACTTCTGGGAGGGCTAACTTGTGCTTCCTGGATCAATGAGGGAAACAACGGCCACCCAATTTTAACCGTGTCTGTTACAGAAACAAGCTCTTAAACTGCCCAGCGAGGGAAGCTTGACATCAGGCTTACAAGGAGAACAGGCTACTCTGGGTCTGGGAAAGAGCCATTTACATGGACCACACTCTGAGACGCTGACCTCTTTTAGAGGAGAAAGCAGCCACCCAGAGTTTGTCAGCTGCAGATGCACAGCGGGGCTGGCCACGGGGCCAGCATCCGAATGTGAGACTTCTCCACTGGGGCCTTTGGTAACTGCTGAGAGTCACCCCTGTGGCTGCCGAGCAGCCAGAAGCCAGCTGATGACGCTAGCACCCATCACCCCTCCTGCTCAGGGGACCGGGCATGGAGAAGTATACAGGGACACGTCCCCACATCTGGGTCACAGAAGGTTGGCTGTGGGATCTCAGTGAGGAAGCCACCTGTCTAGCAGGGACCCTGGCCCTGTGGGGAGTGGAGGAATGGACAGGACGCTATGGGGCCACTCTCTGCCATAGCAGCCCCTGGAGGGTGTGTCTCACTTCAGAGAGTCCTGACACATGAAGGGATATACAATGGCCCCCATCCCGTGTTTCAGGGCCCCCAGGGCATGCCTGAGACCACGGATAGTACTGCACCCCACAGATGCTGTGTTTTTTCCTCTCCAGCTGTATCTGCGATGAAGTTTATGGCTTCTCTTGGGCACACCTGAACCCCTACTCTTGTGCTTTGGGGCTATTATTAACCAAAATAAAGGTGTCCTGAATGCAAGCCCTGAGATACGCTGACAGTCGATCTGATCACCGAGACAGCCACCAAGCAACCAACAGGTGGGCACAGAGGGTAGGGACGCTGGACGGGGGATGACTCAGGCCCCAGCGGGGCACCACCGGTGGCACGAGATCTCATCATGCTGCTCCGGACAGCGCACGGTTTAAAATTTATTCCTGGAATGTTCAATTTAACATTTTTGGGCCACAGTGGACGGTGGGTAGCTGAAACCACAGAGAGGAAACCTCTGGGTGGGGCAGAGGGCACCAAATCTGCTGGACAGTGAACCGCAGGACTGCCCCGGGCCCTGGTGACGTGTATGCTTGCCCCGCCCCTGACCAGCTCCCTGAGGTCAGGGACAGCGTCTGCCTTGTGTGTCCCTGTGTCCTCAGCACCCAGCATGGGCCCAGCTGCTCATGACATACACTGATGCCTACAGTGTGTGACCAGATCTCCAGGACCAAGCATTCCTGGGGTCCCTTTAGTTACCTGGATACTTTGCTGTAGACTTATGAAGTCCACACAAACAGTGCTGGGTGAATTTTAGGAAGGGGACAGCAGTCCCACAAGGCCACGAGGAAGTCCCCCACCCTAGCATCTGGGCTAGAAGCACGTCTTCTGGACCATGCCCTCTGGCCCCAAGTCCTCTGGCCTTTGGGCCATGAGTGTGGCTGTTGAGAGCTGCCACTCTCTGCGACCTGGCCTTGACACGGACCAGGTGGCTCTTGGGTTTGTGGACTATAGAACTCACATTCAATGGGCCTGGGGTGAGGGTGACAGGAGAAAGCAAAGGCCGTTCAGGGAAACAAAAGCAACCTGGGCCAAGGCCAAGGCCGAGGCCAGGCCCCACTGGGAGCCTGAGCAGTTCTGTTCTTTCCTCCTCCTCCCGGAGGAGGCAGGGAACCTCACAGGACATCTGAGAGCTAACAGGGCCGGGCAAAGGTCGAGATGCAGTGGGGACAGGCACCAGCCAGGAGTGGGCACTCGGTTCCAGGCTTCACCTGGCCGTGGGCAGACGCCGTGACGCTGGGCGGTCCAGCCTCTTCGGGCCCCGTTTCTATCTTCCAGACAGGGCTCCCATGCTCTGAGGGGCAGGAAGGAGGGGAGGGGTGTCGCTGCTTCCTCTCATCTCCCTGCTCATTTCTGCAAGCTTTGCGACCCTGCCCACCCTTTCCAAGGCTTTTTCTGCGTTAGGAGGGACTCTGTGTACAGTGGGGGTTTGGTGAACTGGCCTCCTCTCCAAAGCCCAGAAAGAGCGTGTGGTGCGCAGTCAGGTTTTGTCTGCATTAATGTCCATCATCCCCAGAGCAGCAGGTGGTGGACTGTCAGTTTGGACAAAGAAACCAGGGTGTGACATGCAATCAGCAAACTGGCCAGGTGACGTCCACACCGAGAATGTGCCAGGCTTTCCTGGGAACCACTCACCAGCCCTCCCCCTTCGGAACCTGCAACCTTCCACTCGCATAGCCTTTCAAGCCAGTTTCCGAGAAAAATGTAGCCTAAGTGTTGATGAATAATGGATAAAAGCGTCAGAGAGAAAGAAAGCCTTGCTCCGTGGACTGTTTTCGGTATTTGAGGCAGGACTTCCCTGCATCCTACATCCCCCCCTTTAGCAGAAAGGGGGCTCTGAGCACCCTGCCCTGCAGGCTGGGCCTTCTGCGGGGTGGCGAGGACATGTCTGTGAGTCTCTATGTTATCCATGTGTCTGTGTCTCGTGTTGGTCTCTGTATGTGTATGCGTGCATCTGCACGTATGTCTACACACACGCATCTGTGTATAGTTTTGTGAAGAGATGGGCAGAAAGGCTGGGTGGAAGAGTTGTAGTCCTTGACTCCACCCTCTCTCCTGTCCCTTTGGTCCTAGACACCCAAGGAATGGAACTGGGGGCTGATGTGGGTTCTTTAGAGGGGTGGGTGCCGGAGAGCAGGGTCTGGACCCACTGCTGGCTGCTCCAGGCCCCCACCCCATCCTGCCAGGAGCACACGTGGGCCCAGCCTCCAGATGCTGCTGGCAGAACACCCCTGGTCCCCTGAGCAGCACCGGGGGGCTGATGGGCACCTAGTGAGTCATACAGTAGCTACCAGACGAGAAGGGAGAGCTCGTTCCTACAGGTCGGTGTGGTTTATCCCCCTGGGGAAGTGTGGAAGGTGCTGAAAGTGGCCACAGGCTGGGAAATGGCTCAGAGGCCCCCAGCCAGGTCCACGGCAGAGCACTGCTGTGTGGGTGGCTGAGAAGGCTCAGCTGGAACAGAGCAAAGAACTTGGACGGGAGGAAACTGGGAGGCAGAGGCAGTTAACAGGGCCAAGGACAGGCTGGACCTGAGTCCCCTCCTCTGGGGGCTCATGAGGAATGCTCTTGATGGTGTGGCCTTCAGGATGTTCATTAAAGTCCTTTGTGCCTTTACTCCCCATCACGGGTCCTACATGAGACCTGTCACCACAAAGAAGGCACTGTGTTTGTCCACTGTGCAGGCCCCTATAGGTCTGGCTCTGAGCATGTTTTTTTTTTCCCTGTGTGTTCTCTGGGATCGTTAGGAATACTCGCATGCACAGAATGGTTCTCGGTGGACGTCCCAGACAGGGCTGCAACTAGGTGAGGCTGGGCGTGGGGTACTTGCCACAGGTAGAAATTTAAGGGGGTGTCCAAATGCTCAGCAGTCAAAACAAATGTTATTTTAATTCAGCCTTTAAAAAATCAAAATTAATGCAAAAATCCATGATGAACCATATACCAACATTTTAAATACAGGTGGGCTCAGCATCACTGATTTCTCCTTGGGCCGTGGAGAGGGAGAACTGGGCTCACTCACAGTGGAACTTGGGCCGTCGAAGTGGAAGCCGGGGCAGCACCCCTGTGGGCTGCTGGAAGGTCCACACGAGCCATCCCAGACATGGAGGAGCGGGGACAAGAGAGGCAGGGTGGGCTGCAGCAGAGCTGGCACTGCACATGGAGGGCTGGGGAAGCTGGGCCCATGAGCTGCTGCAGGACAGTTAAGTGGCAGCCACAAAAGGGACAGAGACCGCCCTGGAAGCCAGGTTTCAGATGCCCAAAGCAGGCACTTTTCACCCTCCAAAATCTCCATGGGGGCAGCTTGCTTGTCCCAGGGGGAGACTCTGGTGGGAGGCCCTGCTTTTTGTTCCCCAGGGCCTGAGGTCCGTCCTGGGCAAGGAGTGGAGAGGCCCGAGGAGGTCCTGGGACGCGGGCCTATACTTCAGTCCCCATGTCCGGGCTACGCCAAGACAAGAGGGTGGCGCTGAGCTGGAGCTGGCTTGCACTGGCTTGTGTGAGCTGCTGGTTCAGTTTTCAAGAATGTCGCAAGCCGAGGGACATCAAGTGGGAATCTTGGCTATGGTGGGAGTATTTACACCATGGAAACTGGCAAGTGCTACTGACTGGGCGTTTGTTTTTCCTGGCGATCTGGATGTTAAACATTTACCCACACACACTGCATTACAGGACAAGTCCTAACCCCCAGGGATCCCTGGCCATCTCTCTGTCGGCCGATGAACAAGACAGGGGTGCGTCTCTTCCCCAGAGGCCTTGTCAACCCAGGCGGGTTCTGTGCCAACGTCTTGTCGGGGGCTGAAAGCACAGTCTGTTTCTGGCTCAGGGTGGCCTGTCATCGGGCTGCGGCTGGCACTCTCCGAGCAGGCACTGCCGGCGGGTGGCCGAGCTGTGTGCTGGGGCAACCGGGGCGCTGGCTGAGGATGTTAGGGTGCTGTGGCTGCCCCCAGTCTCCAGGGAAAGGGGTGCCCGGAAAGAGGCCTGGCCTTGAGGAAGCAGGGTTCAAGCCCAGTTCCTCCTGTAATTCTAGGCACCCCGAGGTAAGTCACCCAACCTCCCCGGGTGACAGCTTTCCAAATGGGGTTGAGCCAGCTAGTTCCTGAGGTCCTTTGGGCTCTGCCTCCAATGGAGCTGAAACCTCCCAAATCCAGTGGGGCCTGGCCTGGTGCGGGGGACTAAACCTGACTTAGTGGGAGGGGCTTTTCTGGACCTGCCTCCACTCAGCCGTCCAGAGCCTCCCGGGATCCCGGCAACCCACAAGCCCGCTGGTGCTGCTGACCAGGGATGGCAGAGTGCGAGTGCTGAGCACCCAGCCTCCAGGGGCTCCGACCCCTCTCTGCTGTAGCTGTCTGCCCAGCACTGCCCCCGCTGCTTCACTCGTCAGGACTAGGGCTTGGCTGAAGCAATGCCCTACCATTCCGGGGCCTGGCTCCAACCTATCTCTCCGCCCCAGCTGCCACCCAAGGCACCTGCTCCCAGTAAGCAGAGAGCCTGGTGTGTCGGGGAGCATCGCGGTGGCTGTCAGCACTGTGACGCCTGTCAGGAGGGCTGGCAGAGACAGGCTTCCTGCCCCCTCTCCCTGGGGCAGTGGAGCTGATGGCTCCCACACACATGGGAGGGGGGTGATGGAGCCTCGGGTGACACACGGCAGATTGCAGTCGCTGATGCTTGAACACAGGGGCTCATGGTTTCAGTGCCAGAGGTCAGTGAAAACAGGGAGGGCACTGGCTAGGGGAGCGTGGGGCTGCGCTTCAGGGTCAGGCAGGACGAGACCTTGGGTCAGGATTTTTGAACTCTCGCTTCTGGGAGACAACAGAAGGAGCTGGTCCAGGTCTGGGCAGCTCAGGAGACATCACCAGAATTAGCTGGGCCAGGCCCGCCGCACGGTGAGTATGGACCCAGGCTCAGCCGAAGTTTTTGGCTGTGAACGCCAGCAACGGGGTTAGCCGAGGCAGAGGTGCTGGCCAGGCAGGGCGGGGCCTGCTGGGTGTGGTGGCCCTGCCTGGGTTAGCTGGGGTCTGTAACAGTGTAACAGGGGTGGTAACAATTGCCGCAATGTGCTGAATGCTTGCCCATGTGAGACCCGGCACAAAACGCTTTAGAATCTCTTGGAATCTGCACAACATCACGGCACCATTTTATGGGTACAGAAACTGAGACCCCATTTGGGTTCATTAGCCCTAAGTGATGCAGTCCCCTGTGCCTGTGGAAACAGGACCAGAACCCAGGTCGGCCGAGCCCCGGCCTTTGCAGCTGTGCTAAAGCCAGTCAGCTGGCAGAGAGGCCTTTTCCTGGCCTCCTTGGGGCAGAGGCTCGGCCTCCTGGGAGGGCGAGCCGCCTCGAGGGAGCCTGGGGACCCCTCCCTGAGGGCAGGGCCTTCCCTGGTTGCTGTGGCGGCTCCTAGCAGCTGCCACGGGGATAGCTCCCTCTCCGGCCCGCTCAGGCCACCAGCGGGGGCTCATGGCCACTGTTTTCCCCAGGATGACTCCAGGTGAGACCCGGTATATTTGCAGGCAGATCACCCCCCGTGACAGAGGGACATGAGCTCCTGCAGTACCAGGGTGCTGCCACCCGCCCTCTGACTTTAAGCCACACCAGGGACTTAAGCTGGAGACTCCCCGCAGGAGGCTCCCGAACCCCCTCCTTCTAGCCACAGAGAAGCGGGGTGGCAGAATGGGCCCCACGGGAGTTCATTTCTTTGGAACTGACAGTGTTTTTCTGAGAACTTTGCCTCTAAATGAAGAAATCTTCCAGCAACTCAGGGTCAACAAACCTATCTGTGCTGGATTTTCTCCTCAATCCTCTAAGCTAACTTCGTGAAGGTTCTTGGGCCACGTGTCCCTGGTCGCCCTTCTGGGGCACAATGGAGACTCTGAAGCCTTCTCCCCAAACTAAGCCGGTTTCAGCTGAGTCTCTACAGGGTGAACTTTTCCCCTTGTTGGGAGGGAGGAGGAAAGAGGGGACGTGCTTCCGGAAGAGCCTGTCCATTCTGACTTCTGTACTAAGCTCTGAATCTCCGAGCCAGGGATCGGCTGGGGCCTGGGTCTGGTTGTGGGAGTCTGGAGCAACCAGGAGTGGCCCAGCCCAGCCCTCAGGAGGCCTGCCTCAGGCGTGGGGATGAACCACTCACACCCACCCAACGAACAGGGATCCGCATGGTCCTAGGCATTCGAGACACGGCAGCAAACACAATACAACGTCTCTGCTCTTACAGAGCTTCCTTCTGAAGGATGGGGGTGGGGGCGAGAGGACAGACAGTAAATAACGCAGCTGACGTGGCAACAATGTAACTGAATCACAAGAGATGCGTCTGAGTGACTGGAGGCTCACCTAGGAGTGCACGCTGTCGGATTCCATTTATGTGAGGTTCTAGAACGGGAAGCGCTAACCCCTGGGGGAAGCTGCACCTCTCGGATATGGAGGCTGGGCCTGCCCAGGGAGGGACGGGAGGAAACTTTCTGGGGTGACGGTGACATTCAACATCTTGACATGGGCTGGAGCCACGTGGGGATGGGCATCGAGTAAAACTCACCCGCAAGCACGTTTGCATGTGTGCATTCCGTGGGTCTCATTGTGTATGCAGTTTGCCTCGAGGCAAAAATAAAATAAAATAAAAGAACCGTACAGAAATATTGAACTCTGGTTAATGACATACATGCTGAAGTACTTGGGGTGAGGTGCCCTGCTGTCTGCAACCTAGTTTGAAATGCATGAAAAATAAATAAGAGGGACTGCCGGAGAGACGGACACGCAAGTGATAAAACAAAGCGGTAGGATGTTCGTGGCGGATCTGGGTGGTGGGGGTAAGGGTGCGCGTCTCAACTCTCTGCACACGTGAACACTCGCACTGACATGCCGAGGGGGCACAGTGGTGTGGGTGAGGGAGCGGAGCCTTCAGTGGGCTGCCAGGCGGACCTCACTGAGGAGCTGACAGTTGAGCCGGGACCTCCAAGACCCAGGTGGGCCTCCGGGCAGCAGGGGGAGCAGGTGCAGAGGCCCTGAGGCCAGAGCGCTGGGCTCACCTGAGGAGCAGGAAGCAGCCAGCGAGGCTGGAGAGTGCCGAGTATGGGAGGAGCGAGGTGTGCGGGCTGGGCGGGCCCCAGTAAGGGTTTGCTGTTATTGCACGTGTCGGGGAGATGCACTGAGCTGACTAAGAGTGGCGTGACATGACGTGACCTGGGATACAAGGGGCCCGCTCTGACTGCTGTGTGCAGAACGGACCACAGGCAGAGGAGAGACTGGGGCTGGTGTGGAGAGAGCTGTGGTTTCAACCTGGTGGAGCAGAGAGTGGGGGGAGGCCACACCTTTAGAACATATCTAGGGGAGGAGGAGGGAGGAAAGGAAAGGAGGAGTCAGGAATGGCTGGCCAGGGCTCCTCGGTGGTGGCTGGCAGTGCGTTTGCTCCAACGAGGGGATTGGGAGGGGGCAGCTCAAGAGGCAGTCGAGAGTGCTGCTTCGGCGAGAGGAGCTGGGGAGGCTGACTCAGCATTCGGGAGGGAAACGCCGAGGGCACGGCTGAGCCTGGCACTCCACAGTGAGGCTGGGGACCCACCCAGAGGACAAAGTGGAGTCGCTGGCATAAATGGAGCTGGAGAGGGGACCCGAGGAGATGGTGTAGATGGAGAAGGCCCAGGATGCCCAGGGACAGGCCCCAGGCAGGGGATGCAGGAAGTAGCGGGGCGGGGGAGCTGCAGAGAACAGGCAGTGCAGGAGACGGCCAGGCACGTGATGGCAGCAGGAGAAGAGAACATCCCAGAAGAAGGGAATGGCCAACCTTGGTAAGTGCTGCTGGAAGGTGAGGAAAGATGAGGGCAGCAACCGACCTTTGGATTTTGCATTTTGGAGGCCATTGGTGAGCTCATGACAGCCTCCTGGTGGCCGGGAGGACAAGGAAAGCTGGAAAGTGCAGGGCGAGGGCCAGAAGGGGAGGTGGGCGGGGGCTGACAAGCAGACACACACCTGAGAACTTTTGCCCTGAGGGAGAGTTTTGTGTGTGCCAGCTGACTGCGATGATCTGGCGGGACAGACAGAGACCAGGGCGAGGAGAGAGGGTGGAGAGGCAGGAGGAGCCAAGAAGAACACAGGCAGGACTGCAGAGGACAGCGTGAGACTTCAGCGAGGGCTGCTCTGCTGGATAGAGGGGCCCCAAGCCTCAGTGCACCTCTCATGACGTGCACAGGCCTGTCAGGGCCTGAGGAGGATAAACGCCAGCTCACAGCCGCCTTCTCCAGGAGCAAGGTGGACTGGAAGTAGTAGATCACTGCTACTACACCCCCACCAAGGGGGGCCTGGTGTGTTCGGGAAGGAGAGGGCAAAGCCCCCAGGAAGTGTTATCAGTTTTTGGAGTGGCAGCAGGGATGGCGAGAAGTCTCCTTGGGGCCTCCCAGTGCCCTTCACTGGGCGGGGACGAGAGAACCGAGTGGGGAGGCATGAAGAGCAGTGATGCCTATGCACAGCTGTGCTCACCTGCGCACACCTGCCTAGCTAAAATCTCTGGCTGTAAGTCTGGAATGCGTGGTGCATGCCTCATGGGACTTCCTGTAGCCGGAGGGCCGCTGGAAAGGTAAGAGTGGTCAAAGCACTTGTGATGCCATGTCACGGCCCAGAGCCGGTCACACGCCCGAGCTGACTGATGTCAGCTGCCAGTGCTGCTTGGGGGCCAGAGCCAGTGGCTGACGCTTGGGGCTTTGCACCAAAGACAGGCACTTGCCATTTTACACTATCGGATTACATCTGGATTTCACTCGTGGCCCTTTGAGTTCTTTCAGAGGCAAAAGGGAAAGCATTTCCTCGAGGCAAACTTGTGTCTTTTCTTTGGAAATCACTTTCCCCTTTGCTCCAAAGAGGGCTCAGATATCAAGGAGAGAACCTCAGCAGAAGATTACATGAAAAGGATAATTAAACAAAAGCCCCACATTATAAGCCATCTAGAAGGGAAATTAAGCAGTTTTTGCCTTTTTCCCATCTTTGAAGGAGGCTCTGTCAAAGGGGAGCCAGAATTGTTTGGCTTGATAAATAAAGATAGTAACCAAACGTATCGCCCATTGTTCTGAGTCCACATTAAAAGCAACTGCTTAGCCAAGCTGACAACATGCACCACAGGCGCACAAACCCCTCTGCAGATGGAAGGATTAAGAGACAGACAAGTGCTGGATAAAAAGACTAATTAATAATTTCCATCTCTAAGGGACTGCAGCTCCGGCAGCCACACTCTGCCTCTGTCTGTCAGCCTGGCCTCGGCAGCCCTGTCCTCTCAGGGCTGAAGGACAGAGGAGGGTTCTCGAGATGGCTGCAGAGAGAGATGGGGGCGGGCACTGGGGCGATGACGAGGATGCGGAGGTTTCGTTTCACTAACCACGTGTCCAGTTCCTGCCCGAGACTGCAGAGCATATTAGCCAGCGGGGCTTGTCCTCACACGGTCGCATGGGCAGGCCGGGTGTTTTGCCGTTTGAAAGGTGGTCTGGACAGACCATCTCAGGGGTCCTCCCTTCCCGACTGTGCCCACCCGGCCAGCCCCCTGGAGCAAATGGTGACCACAGACACCAGTGCTCGGGCTGCTGTGTGCCAAGCACCACACTAAGACCTCGGTGGGTTTTAGCTCTATTCACCCTCCCAGTGACCCCAGTAGCAAGGTATTTGGTACCCATTTTACAGACAAACAAAAAGAGTAATAGAGGCTAACTCATTTGGCCAGAGCCACATGGCCAGTAAAAGGTGGAGCTGAATAGACCACCGGCCCAGGGGGCCCTAGAAGGTAGCCAGAAGAAGCCTTTCCCCTTGCCTCACTATCTTCTCCATACTCAGTGCCCCCGTGTCCACATGGCGAGGGCAGAAGGCCCCCAGGGCCCCAGTAGTGCAGGCAGTTGCGACCTGCAAGGGGAAGGGTGAGCAGCTGTGACCTGCTCACAGCAGACCCTCTGGGTTGGTGGTCAGCTGGAAAAGCCAATTGCAGCCTCTCCCTGGATGTCCCTGTCCTCTGAGGGAGGGATCAGGATGAAGGAGTCTTCTGGAGAATGCCCAGTGACTTTCCTTAGAGAGAATAATGGTGCTTTTAGGGAACGGCCCTATTTTTCTGGAGGCTTTAGGTGGGTCCAGCAGAGGCTCGGCATCATAAATTGCGATCAAGCAAAGACGTCTAAGAAGGAACTAACATTGGCTGTGCATGCAGCCTTGGCGAAGATCCCAAAATCTTAATGGAATTGAGCAATTTTTTGCATAGCACAGTAAATTCCCAGTGTCTACCTTGTCACATTATTCAAGGCACATTAAATGGAGGAAGAAGTGGAAGCTGCTACTTGGAATAAAACCGAGTGAGAAGGCAGCTCAGGAGTGGCCCGTCTGGCAGCACCACTTACTCGCCAGCTCTCTTGGGCCTCCTGGTGTCCGCCTCCCCAGACGGAAGTCTTCTACGGGCTGCCGGCGCAGAGCTAGTGGGGGACCCTGTCCTGCAGCCCTCCTCTCTTCACTGCATCTCTCCTGGCTGGGGGCCTCCTTCCACCTGGCCCGCCACCCTCTCTTCCCCGCCCCCGCTACCTCAGCCTTGCCGGGCACCCTCTTGTCACTTCTCCTTCAGTGCCAATACTGTCCTTCAGCCTCTGTCCTGGGGCCCCACAGCCCCTCACCCTTCTTTCCTGATCATGACCTTCTCCATAATTAGCTAACCACACAGTGTTTCCTGGAAGTTGGTCTTTCCTGCTCAACTGTCAGTGCCCTGAGATCAGAGGTGGTGCCCGCGCAGGCGCCCCCCACCTGCCAAGGCTGCTGACGGGCTGAGCGGTGGGCCTATGGTTCGTTCCCAAGCACGCCAGCCTCACTTGCACATGCTGACGATTCCACGCCCCAGGTACCAAGGAACTGGCCTTGGTACCTGGGGCGTGGAAGCCACTATGGGCAATAGCCAGAGATACTACGCTAGATAATGAAAGTGGTGATAATAGTCTGTTGCTATCACTGTCAGCCTGGAGAGCTTTCATAGAGGCACTGAACAGAGGCATTGAACATGCAGCCTTGGCTGGTGGGGCCCCACCTCTACTGCCCTCTCCTCTTTGGCCCAAGAAAAGACTGGGGGTGCGGTGGGTAGCACAGGCCTCCCCACACTCCCTGCAAGTCCTTGCCTGGCACCGGGCCCAGGACCACTGTCCAGAGGCCTTCTTCTCCAACAGCTCTGGCCCGAGGACCTGGAGCCCATGTAGCTGGGACCCCACCACACTTGTTAGTGTCACCTGTTGCTGTGTATCTGGCCCATGTCCCCTCCCTGCTCTTCCCTCCCCCCCTAAAATCACCTCCATCCCCAGGAAGACCCCTCTGACTGCCCAGCCCACATTATGTCCCCTTCTCTGGATCCACTGCATTGACTGGCCTCAGCTGCCACCTACTAGGCATACAAGTTCAGGGTCAGAAATGACTGTGATGCCACCAGGTGCTTCACCTGCCACTCCTCATAGCCAGCCTCCCAAAATGCTTGGGGCCCAGCCACTCCCTTCCCGGTGCTACTCAGTCCCTGGTAGACTGCAGGGCACCCGTGCTCAGCTGGGAGGTGGCAGCCGGGAACGAGGAATAAAGACCCAGCACCAGACTCTCTTCTCCTTCTTGTCCTCAGGACCCAGTCCCCATGAGGTCACATCCAGGACCTGTGAGCTGTTTCCCTTCTCAGCCCTGCTCACCACCACACCTGTGTCCTGGGCCTGGCCACTGTGGCATGGGCTCTGTGTAAAGAGCCTTGGACCAGCCCTGCCCTCCCCACCCTTTGGGGTTCCCCCACTCCCCCAGACCCTGTTTCTTCTTCTGTGAGAATCAGGCTGAATTCACTCAGTCCTGACTCCCTTCCTGGGCAGCTGTGAGAACAAAAGACACTGGACTTGGAGTTCCAGCAAATGCTTCGGGCTGCCAGCTGCCACCTCGCCGTCAGGAAGACCCCCTGCCCCAGCCCAGCCCAGCCCATATGCGGCATGTGCCACGTCCTCCATGTTTTATGGCCGAGGGTATGACATTGGGGCGGGCGGGGCTCCCAACTAACATGGTGCCAGGTGGGCAGGTTTGCAGAAGTCTGGCTGCCCTGAGGTGCCTTCCCTCCCCACTGACCAGGCCGGGGACCCCTGACACCAACTGGCTTCCCTTCCTCCAAACACATGGGTCAAATGTCCCCTTTGGGACAGAGAGTCAGCTTCACGAAACACGCCCTGTCCCCTGTCTGTCCAAGCCCCATCAAAGCCTCATCTGGTGGCCAGCCCTGCAGAATCTCAGGGTCTCGGGGACATGTGGCACTGCCCACATGCAAGGCTTGCTCCTTGGTGCTTTCCTTCCCGGCTGCTTCTGCCTCGCCCTGATGACACACAGAAACAGGCACTGAGCAAGAAGCCTGGAGTGTTGTTTATGAAGCTATAATATCCTCCATTAAAAAAATATGAGAGAAAAAGGAATAAAGGCAAAGAAAGAAAGAGGGAGGCAGGAAGGAAGGAAGGAGGGAGGGAGGAGAGAAGATGGGAGAAGGAGGGAGGGAAGGTGAAGTGGGGCCTGAGGTAAAGGCCTAGGGTATGGCCCGGCCAGGAGTCAGTGCCCAAGGTGGCTCACTGAGGTCACAGCTTCTGAGGCTCAAGGTCATCAGAGCTATAACTCAGCTCCTCACAAGCCACATGTCCTAACACTTTGAGCCCACACATCCACCATTCTCCAGCGATCCAGGAGCCCTGAGTCCCTGGGTGTGCACAGCAGTGGTCAAGGGCCCATGGGCATCTGGGCGTGTGGCCACGGTGGGCAGGGAAGGAGACCCCACTGCTTGCACCCTGAGAGCTGGTCCTGGATTCCAACAGACCCTGAAGGGCAGTGGCAGACACAGAGACGCATCCGCTCTTCATCGAGCACAGACAACGACAGGCGAGCATTTTGGAGAACAAGGCAAAGAGAAGAACACTCATCAGCAGCTGAAAGTTTCCAAATGAGCCAGCCACCCAGAGTCTCAAGGCAGTCTGTAGGGGCCCCTCCACTCTGGAGCGCCGGGGAAGTGCACAAAAGGAGAAGCCGAGGTGGGAGGAGTTCGGGAGGCGCTGAGCCAAATCACTCGAGAATCCCAAACAGGAGGGGCTGCGGGGGGAGGGACAGAGGCCACTGGCCCTTGCTGCCCAGCTCAGCCAGGAGTAGCCCAGGGGGCAGGAGGGGTGGCACTCCCTCCAGCCCAACAAAGCTCAGGGCCCGACAGCTACAGAAATGACTGCATTCGGGCCATACAAGGCCAAGGTGAGAAGGCAGGGGGAGGCCTGACCCCAGCCTGGAGCCACCACCAACCAGCTGGGGGCCCTGGGCCTGGCCCTCCCTCTCCAGGCCACGTGGCGGCTGAGCTGGATGCTGCTGACCCGCCGAGAGGAGGCGTGTGAGCCGGTCCAGAGTGGGGGCTTCTCAGAGCTGCAAGGCATGTCTGCCAAAGGCCCCGCTCCAGCTGGGGCAGTGGCCCAAGCGCAGGCCGTGTGGACTCAGCGTTGCCTGGGGTCTTGTGATGCTACTCTGGGCAGGTGGCTTCATGGGGTGCCCACCAGTTATAGCAATGACCTTATGCACCTAAGGGCTAATTGAGTGGCCTCAGTCCCTTCAGTCTGGGGAGGCCCTGCTCACATCCTAATAAAATATTTATTATCGAGAGAGAGACACACAGAGAGAGAGAGAGAGAGAGAGAGCGCACGCACACACATGTGTGGTGTCTCCTGAGAGCATGGTCACATGGAAGCTCAGAGTGCCACCTCAGCCCCCGTCCACCTCCCCTACCCCTTCTCGGGCAGGTGTGGTTGACCTCCATGCCGGGTGGGGTCTGGCACACCCACTGAGCCCGTCGGGCTGACAGGCTGTCTGCAGCAGAACCGCGGCCCTGCCCTGTCTGGCTGAGGCCCTGTGCCAGGCACCTGGGGGGTGGGGGCTGCCAGTGCCCCCGTGGTGAGCTCACAGTCTGGCCCGGCTGGGCTCACAGTCTGGGCACAAGTCCCACTGGGCCAAGTGGCCTTGGGAGAGGCTGTGTCAGTGTGAGGATGACAGAGGCCTGCCGGCTGGCACAGACAACTGTGAGCTGAGCTGGGACAGCAGTGGGGAGAGAAGGACTGCTCCTTGAGGAAACCCTCCTTTATTAAAAGCCCACCCTCCCTGCTTCCTTCTTCCTCCAAGCCCCCTTCCTTTCTGGAAGGCTCTCTATCCCTGCCAATCAGCTTGCCCTGGGCAGTGGGGTGTTAGTGTGTGGCGGGGCCGCTGCCCCTGTCCCCAGCAGTGTGTCCCGTGCAGGGCTCCGGCTGGCTTCTTCAGAGCGGCTGCACTGAGCGGCCCCCATTCTCGGCTCTCTCACCGTCACTGCGCTGCCCCCTCTACTCCCACCTGGGTCCTGCTTGCGGTAGTTGGTGTCGGAGACAAACTGGGGCCAGCGTCTCAGAGCTTCTTTCCTGTTTCCTACCGGACATGGGAGCGGGCCCCGCCGTCCCTGCCCTGGTGCTGCAATTAGCACCAGGACACATCGCCCCGAGCAGCCGGCTGCCACGGGTACTCCACTCCACAAGGGATGTGAGCCATGCTGATTGCTTTGGCCTTCAGTCCTCAACTTCCTACTGCCCAGACTGACCACGGAGAGGAGCCCCACACCTGTGTACCTTCCCTCCTGTCACCTGCTCGCAGAATCAAGAGTGACACTTGAAAATGCAGCAGAGAGGGGGTGGACTGACAGTTCCCCTGGGGACTGGAGAGAAAATAAAGAGGCCCAGATTAGCCCTGAAGAAACTGGATCCAGTGATGCCGGCCTTTGGGGAGACTTGGACACCTCCACCTGCTGGAAGGTAATGAACCCAGACATATAGAATTGCCCTCAGTGTCTCTCCAGCCAGGACTGAAGCCCCAGGGACAGTGGCTGGGACAGACCAGCAGGATCCCTCCTACTTTCTGCCTAGCCCCAGAAACAGGGCAGGAGCAAAAAAATCTAAGAGGAACCTGGCTCGAGGCGCCTGACTGAGTGGGATCCAGTTCGGGGAGTAATGAGCTCGGGCCCCATGGCTGCCTCATGGTGTCTGATTCCAGGAAAGTAAATTCAGTGGAATTAAAAAGCCACAGGAGCGTGATGGAATAAGAGGCAGAAGGCAGAGGCGTGGGTGCGGGAGAGCAGGCCTTGGAGAGCAGGCTGCTGGGGCTGCTGGAAGGTGAACTGGTGGGGATGCTGCTCCACCGCTTGGAGGTGCCACTCGGCCAGGTGGACTGCAGCAGGCAGAGATGGAGGGTGCTGGGGAGGTGTTCTGATGGGGGCATGGAAACCACGGAGGGAAAAAGCCCAAACAGGCCCCACCAGCAGTTGGGAGGCCCAGGAAGGAGTTCATGAGGGACAGAGAATGCTCAGGGTATGCAGCCACAGTATGACCCTGGGTATGCGGGGCAGGTCCAACCCCACCAGAGCCCCGCTGTCCCCACGCCCGCCCCTGCAGCCGAGCACAAGAAAAAGTAATTCACCAAACTGCGGAATGCCTCAAGTCTGTCCGTATGAACCAGATAGGCAAAGTGTCATCCTATGAGTGCCTCAAGGTCCTTCTCCCAAGTACGCAAGGCGGAGCAATTATAAAACCAGGTGCGACCAGGCCAACCTCCAGGGGCAGCAGACCCTGGGAAACTGACAATGGGGCAGGTTGCCGGGGAAGCAGAGTCTTTGCAGATCAGCACGTCCTCAGACAGTCTCAGGCGTTGTCTGCCCATGAACTTGTCTGAACCACGGATGGTCATTTCTGGGAACTTAAGAAGAATGGAAAGAGTTTGGAGGTGGGGAAGCCTCGGCATTCGCACCAAGATGGCTCTGGGCCCTGTGGACACCCTCCAGGTGCCCTTCCCCAGGACTGGAGGCCCCCCCGTGCTCCACAGTGTGTACAGCTGTCATCTCCCTAAACACGTGTCACCCACCTGGGGCAGGAGACCCCCAGAGCACTGGGCCCTGGGGGTTGGTGAACCTGAACGACAGGGATGCAGACCTCGGGGCCCGCAGTAGGAAAGGCTAGCAGCAGCACTTCCTGGGCAGAAGCAGGAGCAAGAATTCGGACGATGGGTTCTAAGAGCAGCTGCAATCAGAGGCTCGCTCCGCTTTGAGAAGGACCCAGATCCGGCCAGCCTGGATAACTCCCTCAGACCACCCCACTCACCGGGCACGAGGACCACCAGTGACCACCCATCGGCAAGAGGCTGGTGGCCTCTGAGCTGGCCAGGCCTGGCTCAGTGGGGCTGCGCCCAGCACCGTAGACAGAGATCTGGGAGCCCCGGCCACCCTCTGCAGCAATGACACCCAGTGGTGTCTCCACCCTTTCTCCATCCTCTACCTGGCAGACATCAACAATTGATCACAGAGCTCTTCCCTGCTGAGGCAGGAGCTCCTCCTCTCCCGACAACCATCCCAATCAATCCGAATCAATCCGATGGCAACTGGCGTGCCTCCAGAAGCGATTTTCCCACCTGCTAATGACTGACCCACAAGAGACAAAGAAGGTGCAGCTTTCAGCCGACAGGCACTTTGCTGTCAGGGTGCCCAGCCTTCCTTCTGTCCTCACCTAGAGGGCACTCAGGCATCCTGGACGCACCTGCTGGGGCTTTATTCCCAGGGGGCAAGTGAGGACCACTCCACACCAGGCTTTTTCCACTTCCTGGCACCCACCAATGTGTCGGGCCAGCCTCACAGCTGGCCTCAGCACCACACACCAACGTCTTTATTAGAAAGCTGGCCGGGGCCAGGGCCACAGTGTCTCCGCTCAGGTCGCCTCCGCCACACACAGGAGCCCCACCCCACTCAGCACCCTCCGCAGCCCCTTCCCCACACCAGAGGCGGAAGAAGAATGCAGCGCCAGCCACCTACCTGAAGGAGCCAGTAGCACCTCCGGTGGAAGGTGGGGATGATGGAGGAATGGACATAGCAGCCGTACAAGCACTAGGGAGAGAGGAGAAACGAGAGTTCAGTTGGAAAGAGGAAAGGAAGGGAGGGAGGAAGGCGGCGCAACAGAGAAGAAGCAAGAAAGGACCACAGACTCGGCCAGCCCCCCGCAGCAGGCTGGGCAGGCGCCTCTGCATCCGGCCCCGGGACCAAGAGCCAGGTCTAGGTCTGAAAAGCACAGCTGGCACATATGAGGGACAGCTGGGGTGCTTACCCTTTGGGGGGCCTTGGAGGTGTTTGAGAACCCAGAAAAGCCAGGGACCAAGGGAGTGCACATATGTGCACATTTTGCCTATAAATGTAGGGGCTTGGAGTCACTGAGTTCACTCATAGGACCTAGGTTAAGACCCCTTGGTGGGAGGGGAGGGGAGGGGATGAAGGTTACAAGATGGACTCAAATATGCGCATACTCCAACCTTTCTGACCAATGAGTGTCAGGCCAGACAGGGCACCCCGGTGGCAGGAGCCTCTAGGCGGGTGGGGCTGGAGGGCAGCAGTCCTAGGTGCCCCCTCAGAGCCCAAGTGGCCCCGATGTGCACCCCCACTCTCTGGTTCCGACGTGCGGTTTGTTTATTCCTGTGTTTGTTTGTCCTCAGTATAAACCTGCACCTTGTGCAGATGGACTTGGTCTTGGAAAACACCCAGAGCCAGGGGCGATAAGGGGTGGATATGAACAAGGTGGGTGGGGATTCAAGTTCAGGATTGCTGTGCAGGGGGATGTGATGTGAGGAGGGGCGCAGACTGACTGGTGGGACGGTGGGCTGGGCCCTGCCCACGCACACAGCACTGTGGACATCATGGTGGGGACCTGCCTGCGGGCAGGGCTGCGGAAAGGGTGGGGAGGAGTTGCCGCCATCGAACTCTGAGTGTCTCAGGGCAGGCGAGGGGATTTGGCCTTCTCCTCTCGCCTCCAGGTCTGAACTGGAATGCTCTCCTTGCATCTCCATGGGAGCCCCACCTTCCCAAAACACCTGGTCCAGCAGGGCGGGGCAGAAAGAGAAGGCAGGGCCAGCACGGCCTTGGGGAAGGACCTGCAAGGTCCGCCCTCCCCTGCAACTGCTCCTTCTCCTCATTCTCACCCCTCCACCCAACACCAGCCTTGTAGAGCTTTTCAGAGACACCCTTCACACGCGCCACCCCCACCCCCCCAAAGCACCAAGCATGTGAACTGCTCGACTAGGAGCCCAGCCTATTGGAGCCCTGCCTGTCTGATTAGCAGAGTTGAAAGAGAAATCATTTTGGACTGTGGGATTCTGGCTGCAAGAAAATCAGATTTCCAATATGTTAGAACTTTTACAGATCACCGTCAGCTGGGACTTAAGCCCTGTACAAACCAAACAAAGCGGAAATTAATTTAAACGATTCCTTTGCAATTCTTGCCCACGGAATGTATTTATTATTAAGAAGGCAATATATTCTTTCCTGACTTTTCAATACCCTTTTTCTTTGTTTTTATTTTTAAAAAATTTCCAATAGCTCACTCCTTTCTGCCTAAGGAGATTCACATTTGGATATTTTTGCCCTGTAATCATTGGGTTGCAGCGAACGAGCAGCCTACCAGCACCTCTGATTGGTCCCTTTTCTTTGGAATTTGCATGCTTAGGGGGGCAGTTTTGGGACCTTTCCAAAGACATCCATTGCTGTGAGAAGTGTCTCCTGTCCCTTTGAGGTCAAAGGCTTCACACCTGCCCCTTCCCACTGTTCCTTTCCCTTGCAAGTTCACAACGCACCTTCCCCTCTTCACCCGTCTCTCTCTTTCCACGGCTGTTTCTTGAACTTGAAAAGAACACGGTTGATTTGCAGCACCATTTCCCCCTCGACTTGCTGCAGCATCCTTGAACTGCTTATGAAGGGATCCTTGAGGATTTACGGAGCCCCTGCTGTGTCCCTCTGTGCAGTGCACGCTGCCCTCCCCTAAGCGCCGCCCCGCCCCCAGCCCCCTCTCTCTGGCACCCTCCCCTACCGGGAACTACCCAGAACCACCCAATAAGCAGAATGATGTTAAAAAGAAAAATCGCCGATTCTACATCAAGGCTCATGAATTTTAATCAGAACCCTTGGGGTCTCACTCAGAACCCAGTTACTCTATTTTTAGATGTTACTCCAACCGCCCTGGTGCTCCGAGGGCTCTGGTCTCCACAGATGAGAAGCGCAATATTAGGAAGGCAGGAGAGAGGAGGGGAGGCTGGCAGTGGACCCCTGATGAGGGCCAGCTACGTCACAGGCACCTAGGCAGGGAGAGAGGGCAAGCTCCCCAGGGAGCCCCAAGGACTGGTACTGTCCCTGCGGGGGACATGTCTGTGGTGAGCTGGTGGCAGTCAGCGAGGATAGATGGATCTGACCTCAAGGTTGGGGGGGACCCTGCTCAGGAACTCTGCTCACCAGCTGGGGGTCCTTGTCATTCCAGGCTGTAAAAGGCACCACCCTCCTCCTGTCCCCTGGGTGGCTAGAGGGTTGAGAGCTGATGCCCGGGGATGGGATGCCCAGGACAGTCCCGGTGCGCGGGGGGGTCAGAGGAGGCTAAGGGGTGTTGAGATGGGCACGGCTGGCCAAGGGAAGTAGCAGGAAAAGCAGGAGGGGGTGGGAGGTAAGATGAAACCCACCGGGCTTGAGGAGCCCCCAGTGAGGACCGAGGATGTTGGGATGGACGGGAGTGTAAAGTGCATGGGTGGAGGGTGGGGTGGCGGCTGCCAGGCAGGGAGACAAAGCTATCAGTCACAGAAGGCCAGGGAGCCATAGCAGGGAATCGGTTTCACCCTGGAGCAGCAGGGAGTGAAGGAATGTCATGCGACTCAGAAGCTTGCTGTGGCAGCAGTGCAGCCAGGGAACAGAGTGCGGGGAGCGCGGGCACAGGCCTGTCCTGTGAGTGCAGGGAGCGGAGGCACGCTGCCCCTGATGATGGGGGCACAGGGGAACAGCTGCGTCTGCCAGGTGTGAGGACGATGCCCAGCTCTGGCTGGGCGAATGGGGTGTGGTGGGTGCATTCACCGGGACAGGAAACATGGGGGTGCAGCGGGCTGGGGGAGGGACTGACTTCCCATTTTCACTTGGTGACTTTGAGGAGCTCCTGAGACATTCGAGTAGTGACACACAGAAGGTGATAAGTTGTGGAAACCTGGGGCTAAGTGTGGGTTGGAGTATCGGGCATCACGGGCACTAGGATGGCGCTGGAAGTGGGGGAGGGGCCAGGGAGCAGGTGGCCCCTTAGGCTAGTTTCTGCGATGCCGGGCCAAGGCCTTCAGGAGGACAGCACAGGCAAGCGGGCCTTGCCATCATGTGGACCTGCCTCACTGGGGACCCCCTCCCCTGGCCCTCCCCTCTTTCACCTACTCTGCGACCCCTAACCATGGCCATGGCAGCTCCTTTGCCACTTCCTTTGTCACCGTCATCCTCATGTTGCAGACTTGCCGCCAGTTTCCAGTCCGTATGACAATGTCACCACCGAGCCAACTGGGTATTAACTGCACGCTGTTTCACCAGGCAGGGTACCCAACCCGTTCCCTTTACCCACTGATCTAAAAAGCCATTCAGTTTGTCTGGAGTGGACTGTGTTGTGCAAACTCCTGGTGCTTTTCGATCAGGTTTGGGGTTCCCTGGGTTGCACTTTTCATTTGGGGCCATGATGTGGTTGGAGACAGAGGGAGAGTCACATCCTGAGGCTGCTGGATACAGCTGAGTGTGTGCACACGCTGCACATGTGTGTGCACCCCCCGTGTGTGTGCACAAAGACAAATAAGAAAGCAGCCAGCTATTTGTAGCGAACTCAGGAGAGCCTCACCCCGCAGAGGAAAGCAGGGCTCAGACCCTCCCCCCCGGGGAAGTAAGTCGGAGCAGCTTCCCTTTCACAGGACAGCTGAGCGAGCAAGAAGTTTTCCTTAAACACTCACTATTGCTTTTATGACTCTGTGGGTCTCTTTTTTTTCTTTTCTTCTTAAATAGAAAGAAAGGACAGACTTAGAGGGGAAACCAATAGCAAACCAGAGCTTCTTCAGTTAGAAACTGACACTTCCCACAAAGAAAGGGATGTTTCTGAAGGGGGCATTGGCCGCACATCTCCCCAGATGGATTTCTCCCCAACAGACTCAGCTACCAGGGATCCCCACGGTAGAGAGGGTCCCTGGGACCCAAGAGCTGATGGCCTCCGAGGCCAAGGACCGAGGCCTCAGTGTGGCTTTACTGATCGGGAATCAGGCACAACCAGTGCTTTCTGTCCAGCTTGCAATGGGGTCATGTGACTCAGTGGACTTTACCCTCTCTCTGCCCCCCCCCTCAGGTACAAGCTCAGTCCTCCTGCTGTCCCCTCCACTCTGGGCTTTGGCTCTGAAGACAGCTGACTCCCAGTCCCCAGGTGGCCCTTGCGCTCCCCACCTCCACGCTCTTCCTCGCACAGTTCCAGCACCTCAGGTCCTCCCTCCTCCGGGAAGCCTCTCCTGACCAGCCAGTGAACAGGCTCCCTCAAAATGTCCCACTGGGGTCACGGGGCATGTGGGTCCTGCCTCGGGTTCGTGCACGTCGGTCGTCACTGTCATTTGACCTTCCATGCCCGCTGTCCAGCCTCACCTGCCCAGCACTGGCTGAGTTTCGGGAAAGGGCCAGAGTCGATACTTCTGCGAGTCACATGGTCTCTGCTGTAACAGCTCAACTCGGCCTCTGTGGGGCACCAGCAGCCGCAGAGGACAAGGTAACGTGTGGGCTTGGCTGGGTCCCAACAAAACTTCACTCATGGACACGGTCATTTGAATTTTGCATAATTTTCACTTGTCGTGAATATTGTTCTCCTTACAATGTTTTCCCCAACCATTAAAAAACATAAAAAGCATTCCAGCTCACACACTGCACAAGGGGAGGCAGCCGAGGTCTGGTCCCCGGGCCGTAGCTCACTGACTCCTGGCCGTCAGATTGGAGTGAGAAGTTCATGGTCCTGTGCTGACCCCCCACAGTGATTCCACAGAGCAGGTGCTCAGTAAACTGCACCATTGCCGCAGGCGGCGAAGACCCCCTATGCGGGACAAGCTGGGGGCAGGCAAAACCGAGCACACGATACAGATACAGACTGCACACTTAGTAAACACACGTGTGAACACTGGACAAATCATGTCTCCCCACAGCGACCCCTCACCCTGAATGGCTTGTGTGAAATCAGCCGGCACCCGGGCATGGGGCTCGGACCAGGGACGTCCTGGCTGGCAGAAACCACTCCGGCAGAGCACGGCCTCCTCTCCCTGGCGAGCACCTTCACTCTGGGAACTAAGCAGAAGATTCTGCTTAGAGTGCCAGGGCGGGCAGCTGGCAGCAGCACTGGGGTGGTGGGTGCTGTGGCCCTTCCCTCTAAGGAGCAGAACAGCCCCATGGCTGGGACCTCCTGTGAAATTTCCCGAGAGGTTCTCACTCTGTGTGGGCTAGGAGGCTCTGGCGAACAAGGGCCGGGGGTGGGGTTCAGTTCAGAGGTGTCTGGCTGAGACCCTCGGAGCTTGAAAGCCCAGGGGTGGGGATTTGGGGAAGCCGGGGTTGGGGCAGACGACTTGCGGAGGTTGGGACTTTCGGAGGGGCTGCGCTTTGGGGAGTCGGGATGTTCAAAGCCTGGGCCAGGGTGAATCAGTCAGTGGGTATCTCCCTGAGTCCCCTGCACCCCTGACTGAAAAGCTCAGTCCCCCAAGCTGCCTTTAATTCGGGGATAATACCTGCTGCGTCCTCAGACTAGGTGTCTCTGTCAAATCTCCATCCATAATCCTCTTTATGAGGGTCCCGCTGCCGCCCCCGCTGCAAATAGTCCTGCGCACGCCCAGCGCCAGGCTGCAGCCGGGGCTCGGAGCTAGGTCAGGCTGGTGGGAGGCCCCCACAGTGCCCCCATGGCCTCACCTCTCTCCCACTGGGGTGGCGACTACACAAAGGCAATCAACGTGAAAACAGAGTTTTAGGTGCCTGCTTGCCTCGCACGCTAAATTTGATGTGCACGTGAGAAAGATGAATGGTTTTTAAAAACGTGTTCTGGTGTAAAGGTGACAGAAGAAAACAAGATAATGGAAGGGAAAGAAAAATCCACAGAGAAGATAATGATTTCAGCCTGCTCTGAAGTGATTTAGGTGCAACGGCCATTTATTCAGAATGGTCCAGGCAGGGTCAGACGGAGAGGCAGCCACGCCCCCCGGGAAAGGCCACCCTGGGCTGGGCTGGCTCCAGTGCAGGAGGTGGCGGTGCAAGTGGGTTTCCCGTAAATGAGCTGTTCTGCAGTCTGCTCTGTGCAGGCCTGAAGGCCTGTCCCCACCATCCCCCAGGCTCCCAGTGGGAGAGAGAGAGGCCAGCACACTGATGCTAAGCTCAAAGGGCCCCAGGAGGGGGTGTGATGGGGCCCCAAGGAGGGAAGAGCCCCCTTTTTCATGTTGAAGGTCAGCCAAGTCACCTAGGAGGAAGTGACGTTTGTGATGAGTCCAAAAGGGTGAGGAGTTGGCCAGGCGGAGAAGGCCAGGTGGACAAGAAGGTCATCTCTGGAAGTGGGGATGGTCTGCTGGGCAAGGCTGTCTGCGGCTTCCCGGCTTTCCCATCCAAACCCTCCATGTGGGATGACACGGTGTCCGAGTCCGTGAACCTACAGATTGTCCTGCAAACCCCCCCAAGGGACCCATGATGAGTGGCTGGAGGATGGCCTTGCACGTGAGGCAAAGGCCCTGTGATTTTTATGACTCTGCCCTTCTCCACTGGTCCAAACTCTGCATGTTGAGGTTTATTTCCTGGAAGGACCTTGGGAAGCTCAGAGAGTTCAAGGGACAAGTGCAGGTGCAGGACTGGAATTTCGGCTGACCCGCAGCTCCCTCTGCCCTTCCTCCTGTCATTGCTGTGTGTCTCTCCCATCCCCGTGGGACAGGGTCCCAGAGTCCACATGTGACTCAGGAGGCAAGAATGTCTCTCTTCCAGATCTGAGACTAAAACGCCATGGCGGGCCTCTCACCTACCCGGGACTCGCCGTGGGGCAGGAAGGCACCGAGTGGGTAGAGCCGCAGGGCTCCCGGGCTGAGGCTAAACATGGTCCTTGGGTGCCAACATTCTGACAGCCTCAGGAAAAGCGGGTGACCCCCAAAGAGCAGGTGGAAGTGAGAACCATCCAGCACCTTCCAGATCTCCCTAAACTAGCAGCAGAGGTAGATCCCAGCAACCGTGCTACTCCCTAGGCACCCTGAAGGCTGAAATGGGTCTGGGAAGGCACTGGGAAGGTCTCCTGTGGGGACGATGTGGGGATGACATAGACTTTGTCTGGCCTCTGGTCTCATCTCCACATCTGTCCTGCACAGGGGCGTCCCCGGGGAAGACCCACACAGCCTGGCAGTCTGCCCGAGGTCACGTGTCTCGGAAGAGGCAGAGGAGGACTCCAACCCACCCTTGTCTGGGCCAACACCCTGGCTCCTTCCCCCGCTGCACGCCTTCCCTGGCAGCCTCGCCTGGGCGTCCACACAGCGGCTGAGGTCACGCCGTCTGCAGGGCCTGCCTTTGTCAAAGACAGGAATGAAGTCCTGGGCTGCTCCCGGGACTGTCCTTGCTGAAGGATCTGGTTCATATTAATCTAAGATTAGACCAAATGATTCGATTCACATGCTGCCTCCAAAAGCACTGGGCCTCAGAACTTGTTAAACAGTGAATTGCTTTAAAATTAGTTTGCGCTAAATGGATTGTAGTCGTATTCGGCCTCCGGGGCTGGGTGGCGGGGGAGATCTGGAATATTAGATCATTGACCAAGCGCACAGAGTGGCTTCTCTCCTCAGACAATCTGTGATGGCATCTCCCAGAGCAGCGCGGCCCTGCCACATCAGGGGGCTCTGGCCAGATCGGGCTGTGTAGGCAGATGCCAGCCCTGGCCAGGCTCAGGCTTCCACTGTGGGGCCAGACCTCCCCCTGGAAACAGCCCCTGAGCACTGCACTTTGGGGGCCGTCCCCGGGCAGGGGTGGGAAGGCTCCCACAGGCTCCTCCTCCAGGGCCTCGGGGCCTCCACCCCGCTGGGAGATGGCTACCCCGGCCTGACAGCCTGGTGGCCTGATCTGCTGTCACATCAGATCAGTTTCTTGGCCAAGGAATCGAGTGTCCCCTGTGTTCGGTGCTGCAGGTGACCCAGGGAGCTGGGGCCTCTCTACAGACCTGGGAGAGGGGTGGTATGAGCCCCTCCCTGCCGATGTGGGAGCTGGGGCCCGAGAGGTCGAGACCTTGCCCAAGGTCACCTCTGTCAGAGCTGGAATCTGACTGCAGGAGTTCCTCCGCATCTCGTGGGGCAGAAGGCCTGGGGGCGCACAACGGAGGGACAGCCAGGACCAGGGCCCCACTGGGCTGTGGAGGTTGGGTCCTCAGAGCTGGAGGATTCGAGGGGCAGAGAGAAACCAGCAAAGGGCTGCAAAGGCTGGCAACTCTGTACCCCTCCCAGGCAGGCAGTGTGCCAGGGACAGTGCCAGGAGACAGGGCAGCGCTGGGCAGCCGGGGACATGGGTGCACCCACCCCAGGGCCCTGCAGAAAGTGCCGGTAGGCCCCCAGCCCTGGGGCAGGAGAGCCCTGGACACCTCCATGGGCAGGAACTCAGAGGGAGCACAGAGGGGAGGGCGGCTCCTTGGGCAAGCAGAAGGGCACCACCCCCACCAAGGCCCCTGGGTGAGGACTGGGTGAGGAGTAGGAGAAACCCAGATAAATGCTATGGGGTGGACCATGGAAAGAGACTCTCAGTTCTCACCCTGGAGGCCCCCCATCTCCACAGAAAGTTCTAGGCCATTTTTACTAGACAGGCAGTGAGGAGCAGAGGTAAGGGGACAGACAGAGTGAGCTCTGAGAGGGACCAGGGAGGTGGCAGTCCTGCTGCAGGGCCCCTGCAGGGCGTCACACCACCAGGGTCACCTGGGCCACCCTCCCGAGGGCCAGGCCAGGCTTGTGGAAGCTCATCTAAAGCAAGCGGCTGCAGGCTTGCCATGACGGTACGAGGAGGCAATAAAAATCAAATGAATTTTTAGATAAAAAGGCATAAAAATCATGCTTAAAGATATAAATAAAATCCCTGGAGCTCAGCTTTATTGTTTTTGGGGATCCAGGATTAATAAATTAGTGGGCATAAAATGGAATGGAGGCTAAAAATTGATAATGAGGCAAATGCAGATTTAGAGAGGAAGGCGATCCAGGCCGTGAATCCGCAGCCTCAGAAGGCCAGCCGGGGGAGGGGCAGCGGGCTCGCTCTCTGAGGGATCCCAGGGCTGTTGCCACAGAGACCAAGGGGAGGAGCTTCAGCTAGGGGTCCAGTCCAGGTGCTTTTCTGCCCCTGGGCCCCTCGGCCTGGTCTACCTGGGCTCCTCCCCACCTCCCCTCCCCAGCACGCACTGGACTGCTTTGGGGAACCAGGACACCGGTCATTGCCCCCTCTCAGACTCTCTCCTGCACCTGGTCCTCCAGGGCCCTGACGAGGCCGTGTGCCAGACGGCCCCGCACCTCTCCTCCCGCCGTGTACGTGCATGTGCACAGTTCCCATCCGGTTACCTCCCCCTCAGCTTCTTGTTCCTCCAGCCTGTTCAACCTGTCTGAGCTGTGTCTACCTCAAAAACGTCCTAAAAGTACTGGGCATAAATAATAAATACCGTAAATAACACGAAACTTCCTTTTTCTTGAAGTCAAAGTGTATTTGCTGAGACCCATTTCCTGGAGCCTTGCCAAGTGGCTGGAACTGATCTTGAAGTGGTTTATGCTGATCATGGACTCCCGCTCCCCGCCCCCCACACACTGGCAGCTCCTAGCCTCAGGTGTACCAGGCAGGCAGCACTGAGGACCCCAGGAGGGAAATTCGGCCCCATATCACTCTTGGCCTGGAGTCCCCAGGCCCCAGCACATCTCAACAGGGCTTGGCACACTGGAGCCGAAGGGATGAATAATGGGGAGACGCCGAGCCTCGGGGTGGGGACAGGCGTTGTGTCCCCTGGGGCTGGGGGTTTTGGGTGAATATTCCATGTTGTTGGCCCTTATCCTTACTCATCCTCTGTGCCTTGGTCTCCTGTTCCCAGAAGGGAAAGGGACTTAGGAGATTCAGACAACACCAGGAGCCAGCCCCAAAGCCCCCAGAGGCTAGAGGCAAATTCTGCCCCTGAACCCAGCCCGCCCTGCTGTGCACTGGAGGCCCAGAGTGCGGGCATTTCTGGCTGTGATAACTGCTTTGCTCCTGAGCCGCTACAACCCCGCTACCAGCACCACCCCGTCCAGGCCCCGGTGACACCGTCCGGGTACCCAGAGCACACTTCCACGCACGCAGCTGCATGCAGCAGGGGAGCCCAGGAAAGGAATTGTTGCTCAAAACAGGCGATGGGGTTTTGTTTATTAAGAAGGTGGAGGGAGCGCCAGGACAGACTCTGTGGCTGTGTTAATGCGAAGCTGGGCTCCCTGCCAAGACATTAAGCGGAATCGAATTTCTGAAACCAGCTTTAATCAGCAGATTTTTAAGGTTAGAATTACTCTCTCCTCTCGAAGCCTTGCCAAGGTTAATTCGGGCCCGAGCATGCAGAATTAATGGGCTGGACAGAGGGAATCGGCCCTTTTCCGGGTTTTTCTCAAGTTCACAAAAACATCCCCATGAAAGAGACAGGGCGACAGAGCAGAGCCTGCCTGTAAAGGAAGCACCCAGGATCGGACGACCAGTCTGGGGCCCATGTCAGAATCACGCCCGAGGGCTGGCTCTGGCCGGAGACAGATGCCAGGATGGGCAGCAAGTCTGGGTGCCTTAGGGGCCTTTGGGACACACCCAGTGGGGGCTGCTTGGCCACACCCTCCCTCTAGAAATGAGCAAATGTGCTGAAAACACCTGTGGACATACCCTCTGAGCTTCCACGGACCCAGTGGCACTGAGAGGGGTGTGAGCCTTGGCCAAGTCATTCAGCCTCCCTAAGCCTCTGTTTCCTTATCTGCAGAATGGAAGTAACAGTCATGCTGACAACGAGGACAGTGAGGGTGAGGTGTAAATGACAGCCACTTCCCAGGGAGGTATCTGTGGTTTAGCAGCAAGAAGGGCTGGCGCTGGGTCGGGGGTAGGAGTGTAACCTTGGACAAGAGGCCCTCTTCCTTTGAACAAAGGGCTACGAAGGGCTTTGAACGCTGGCCCTCGTGGGAGGAGCAAGGGAAAAGGACCATTCCCAAGGACCCGTGTCCTCAGGCCCAGCACGCTGGAGCTTCCGCTCAGCGGCTGTCCAGGCCTGGGCACCTCTGCAGGAGAGTTGAGTGGGGGACAGGGATCCCTCCCCGCCCTTCCTGATCTGACCCTTGTCTTTCTTGAAGGGGACAGACATGGGTGTGGGAGCCAGACCTGGGCTGGAAACAGACCTGCGCCTCTCACAGCACCAATGACCAGGGTGGGGACTCAGTCTCTGACTCCCAGCACCTGGGTCAGGAGAAGGTGGCGGGTGCTGACCCCGATGCTGCAGGCTTGCTGCATTAAGTGACAGTATGTTTTCCGTGACTGGCACGTAGAAGGTCTTCAATCAACAGAGGCTTCCTCAGTTTCCTAGATGCACCCTCCTCCTGGAGTCTGAGGGTGATATTCCACAGGGACACTATGTCACCTGCCCCCACCCTGAGATCACAGCTCCATTACTCAACTGCCCCAGGCAGACAGCTTGAGGTGGCTGCCAGGACAGACCTCGGCTCAGGCTGTGTGTGTGGGGAGGGGTTGGGGGAGGGGTGTCATGCCCCGTCCTTTCTCTGCAGCTTTGTCAAGGACGGGGGCTCGCTATAAAATAAGCAGCAGCACAGGGGACCCAAGAACCTGCCGCCATGCACGTGGAGTGGAAGAGTCAGAGGTTCCTCTGGGACCACAGGCTGTGCCCCCGGTCCTTCACCGAATGAGCCAGGGACCCTCCTTCAGGAAAGAAAGTCAGATTCTCCTGAACTCTGTTCAGTTTCCCCTGAAGTTCTTAGCTTTCCTCAGGACCAACCCGACCAAGCCAACCCCATCCCTGACCCTGGCCTGACTGGGTTGTGGGCGGGGGGAAGTGCAGTGAGGAGAGGAAGCCTGGGGGCAAAGACCAGGCAGTGGCTCCTAAGTGACAGGGAGTCCCCTGCCCATCTCTCTCCGGAGACAGAAGGGAAGGCCAGTATGGCCAGTCTGCTGACCAGGTCACACCTTGCACATCCGGGGTCCCCAGGGTGCCACCCATCAAACACAAGCCCTCCAGGGCACGGCTCTGAAATGCAGCCCACCAAACCCTCCTCTCACCTCACTCCCTGCCAAAGCCTGTGAGCTCCCCTCCTGTGTGTCCCCTCACTCCACCTGCCCCCCCAGGACCCCCGCCCAAGCCCTCTCCACCTCACCCCCCAGGAACACTAGCAAGGACTGCGGTTTGAGGGTGAGAATCTGCTCCCACCCCTTCCACTGTTGATCCTGTCCAGGGCCCATTCCCTGCCTCCCAGGATGAAGTGCAACCCCCACCCCACCCTACCCCGAGTGGTCCAGCTCCCAGTTGCTCTCCCCTTGTTCTCCAACAGCACAACCCCCACCCCACATCTAGTCTGGTGAGTGGGGCTTGCTCTTTCTGTGCTCAGAGCCCAGCAGTGCTGTCAGCTGGAAGGCAGTTCAGAAATCACCTGTGGACCTCACAGAGCAACTGGCAGCCTAACCTTCAAAACGCTGAACATAGAATTACCACATGACCTAGAATTCCCAAAGAGCTACAAGCAGATACACCACCTTGGCCGGGGGTGCAGTGGAGTAGAGCTCTGTCCTGGTACAGCAAGGTCATGGGGGCCCCCAGTCAGAGCAAACACGAGCATCAGCCAATCGGAACAGATGAGCAGAACAGCAGATCGACACTCCTCTCTCTCTCTTTTCCCCCTCCCTTTCCTCCCTCTGTCCCTTCCTCTCTCTAAAAAAAAATCAATAAAAATTTAAAAGCAGGCACTCCAGTGAGCACGTGAACACTCCTGTTCTCGGCAGCTCTCCGCACAAAGGGTGGACATGGCCCATGTGCATGCCGGCCGTGGGGTGGATGCAGTGCGGCCCAGCCGCACAATGGAACACTGCTCCTGCCATAAAAAGGACTGAAGTGCTCACAGACGCTACAGCTTGGATGGACCTTGAAATCAGTATGTTCCATGAGAAGCCAGACCCAAAGGTCACGTGCTGTAGGATTCCTCTCCCATGAAACACCTGGAGCAGCAAACCCAGAGAGTCAGACCGAAGAGTCCCAGGCACTGGTGGAGAGCCCACAGGGCAGTGACCCCAGTGGCCCCAGGTCTCCTGGGCGGGATGCAGTGGTTTGGAGGCGGATGGGATGGTTGCTCAGCTCTGTGAATGTACTAGATACCTCTGAATTGTTCTCTTTAAAATGGTTTACTTTATGTTACGTGAACCTCACCTCAACTGATAAAACAAGATAAAACCACGGCCCAAGCATAGACTAGGGACAAGGGCTTTCTGCACCCACCCGGTCCCTGGAGAAGCTGCCTCAGCTTCAGGAACCTGTGAGGACACAGGAGAGAGGCCACATGCGAGTCCCGCTGCCCAGCGGACATACACTGGCTGAGTGCTATGTGTTGAGCCCTTGAAGTCACCAGGGCTTTGCTGGGGAATGAGGAAGCCAGCCTTGCCCTCTGGAGCTCCCTTCTCAGGGCAGGGGATGGGCTGCCCCCTGGCCTGTTTTCCTGTCTGGCAAGCCCACTGTCCAAACCCAAGCCCTGAAGCAGGGGCTTCGCTGCCTCTCAGCATCCCCTCTGCATCCAGTGTCTAATGGTCTCATCTTTACAGTGAGACTAGCCACTCCTCATGGGTGTGGGCTTGACCTTGAACTTGCCCTCAGATGACCCACCTCCCAACCCCCGCCAGCTGGGAGGGAAGCAGGATGGTCAAACTGGCCTTCCCCAGGAGCCTGCAAGGGGACGAGGGAAGGCACGGTGGCCTCCCTCACCACGGAGGGCTTCTCCAGGAGGCTTGGCTTCATTTCCCCCCACGTCTCCCTGGTCTTTACACTGAATGTTCTGGAAAAGCTCACTGGGCCAAGGACCAAAGGTGGAAAAGTCACTCAGGAGAGTCAGAGCTCCCTGGTCTCGGCAGCCCCAGGGCAGAGTGGCGCACTTCTCAGGCAGAGCCGGTGGTGAGCGCAGCCGGCTGGGCTGCTCAAGGAGACCCAGAGCTCTGGAAGTGCGCTCCCCACACCCACCCCTGGAGTCCTCAGAGGCACGGGCTGGACAAGCAGGGAAGGCATGGGCCATTCCCCTGGAATGGGGCGGGTCGGACAACGGGGGCTGGCTGGACACACAGCAGGGACAGGCAGGACCAGGAGCCTATGCACTGTGTGTGTGTGTGTGTTGGGGGAGGGCTCTCAGGGCTCAGCAACATGTGCTAAAGGGTAGCAGCTGATCCTACATCCATGAAAGCTGGGCCTGCTTAGGCCGCTGCAATTACACCTGTTTCTCCCTGGCCAGCACACACCTTCAGCAGCCTCCCGGGGGAAATGACAGATTGTCCTGCAGCCTCCGGGAGCAGAGCCTCCGGGGTGGGGTAGCGGAGGGCAGAGAGCAGGCTGCATCCTTAATGGGGCGATCAGGCACCCTGAATTGAGCTACTTTGTCTGGGCCCCAGGAGAGGGGCTCTCACTCTTGGCCCTGCATTTTCTCTGCCTCGTGATAACAGATCGGCAGGTTCTGGGAAGAGAGAATGTAGTATTCTAATGTGTGTAATGACATGCAGGCCGCATGCGGTACAAACTTCCTGGGTGCATAAAATGGAAAAGAAACAGGTTTTCTGTCGCCTGAAACTACTTGGCAGCGTTAAAATATGACTCGTTGGAATCCAATATGCTGCTAACCTGCACGGGGCGGCGTGGAATCTTGCAGGCAGGGCGAAGTGGTGGGGCGGGCAGCCCGGGGCTCACGGGTAATTCAATCCCACCTGTCTCCAGTCCTGCATCTGTGCTGCTTACAAGGCGGCACCCGCAGTGTCGCTCCCTCCCCGCCACCTCCCCCACCCGAGGTGGGCTGAGGTCCTGGGCCCTGCTTCCCTCTCACTGCTGCTACAAGAAATCTCGTGTGACGCCACACTTGCCGAGTTCAGCTTGGCTACCTGGGTCATGTCCCCAGAGATCAGGTTCGGTCCCAGCACACGGTCCTTCCTCCAGGACATGGAGGTTCAAGAACATTTCAGATTCACCAACGCATCAGATTTCACAGCTTCCAGCCTGTCGACCCAGAGAGGTAGAGGGAGCCCGCTAGTCCTGTGGCCTTCTCTGCACCCCTGGATTTGCCCCGAAAGGAGAGGAGGCAGTCGGGGAGACCTGGGTGTGTCATCCAGACCCTGGGCTCTGCAAACACCAGGGCTGGTTCTGGGGGGTGGGTGGGGTGGGGGGAGGGGGAGGTCTGCTCACCTGCTGGAGGACTCAGTGATTTGGATGACTGGGGTGGACTTTACAGAGAGCATGGGCTCTGGGGTCAGAGCAAACCTGGATTCTAGCACCTGTGTGTGACCTTGGGCAACCAACATAGCTCCTCTGGGCCGCAGTGTCTGCACTGAGAAAGAGGCGGAAGTTCCTCGCCCTCCTAAGGCTGTGAGAGCTGGCCCGGGACCCTGATGGCCATCCCTCAGGCATCAGCGCCACCTGCTCCCAGGAGGCAGGAGATCATGGGGACCCTGCCCTCTGGGTGCTGCATTTGGGCTGTGGGACTCTCTCCCCACTACAAAGTTCCCCAAGAAGGTTGGCCCCAAACCTCTCAGGAGGCCAGGGAACTTGGGGCTCAGCAACATGTACCTAAGTTGAGGGGCCGCTCCTACAACCGTTAAAGCCGGAACACTGACGCTAGCTGTGTGACCTGGGTGTCACTTCCTCCTCTAAGTCTCAGTCACCGGTCAACAAGCCTGCGGTCACCCAGGCCCCTCACCATGGCGCAGCCTAGTCTGTGAGCGGGGTTCCCTGAGCCCGAGGGAGCCGAGTCCCAGACAGGTTCCCACCCTTTCTGAGCCTCTGTGCAGCCTTTGTGATCAAATATTGTTATATTTACCTAAGTATCTGTTAGGAAGCAATTTTTGAGATGATGAATATTTAATGCAATATTTAAATATTTAATAGGAACTTTTCCCAAACCTGACTTAATAATCCATGTCACAGGGAGAGGAAAATGGGGATTGTGTTTTAACATTCTCACTTCCTCTGGTTCCCTCAATGTTTGCTGGCCTTTTTTTTTTTTTCCTGTGGCAGAGTTTTAATTATACTCAATATTCTAAGAAACACTTTTCTCATTAAAACTTAACTGTTGCCGACAGCAAGGTGATCAGGGGCTAGAAGGTGCATCAAGGAGGAGAATGTTTGGAGTGGGACGGGCCCCGGCCTGACTACTCCACCTTCCAGATGAGAAAAAAGGGGGCCCCTATGGCCACAGCCAGGCCTGAGGGCGGGGCTAGCCTCTGTGGACATGCCCAGGCTCTGGGTCCCCAGAGCTCCATTTCCAACACCCTCTTGACTCCTGAGTATTTGCAGAAATCCAGGCCCAGCCCCCGCCCAGCAGGGCGGACCTAGGGGGACAGCCCAGCCTCCTTCCCTCCTAGCCATTTGTAGCAGCAGCAAATTGAGATTTTCATCACTTAGGTGGTGACTCAGACCTTCTTAGAAGACTTGAGAAATTCAGACCCAGTGTAAGACTCTTCTAACGTGAGGGTGGGGGCAACCGGAGGCCGAACCCCTGTTGATGGCCAAGTCCTTGCCCTGTCCTGGGTGCTCTGCCTTCTCCTGGCTTCTCCCGATTCAGGCAGCCTTGTGCCTCCCCGTCTGGGGGTCAGATAAGCCCTCCCACCCCGCGAGGGGCCTTGGGATAGCCCTGCTCCCTACTGGCGGGGCCTCTTCCCCATCCAGCGTCACCTCAGGCAGCTCTGCTCTGGTCAGGCGCTCAGCCCCTCAGGCCGCCCAGTATTGGGAACCGGCCTGCCTGGTTTCAGAAGCTGTAACCTCCACCAAGGCTAAGGCTGAGGGAACAACCTTGGACCGTAAGCCAGCAAGGAGACAAGCTTATCTTATCTCCCTGGCAGGAGCACCACTTCTGCTCCTTTTACTTCACCCTGCCTGGTCCCCAATGCTTGGTCAGTTAGCCAATGACAGGTAAGATTCCCCAAGGGGGGAACGACCTAAGACAGGCATGATCACGTGGGAGGCCCCCAAGGAAGGACTTTGGGGGCAACGGCAAAAGGGGGTGATGGACCCTCGCCCCTCAGCTTTGACAAAGCCTGAGTGCTCATGGTCTGCAAGAAAATCTCCTTATCTCTTGGCTGCCTTACTTCCCTTGCTCCACCTAAGCCTGAAACAATGACAGAAGGTGGTGTAGCCCTGTGCTGGAAAGGGTGGGTTCCCCGGGTGATCAGGCCTAAGAAAGAATATGTAAAATCCTGTGAAACTTGCTTTGTTTAGAATGCTCTCGGTTGAATGAGAAGGGTCCAAGGAAGAAGTAAGTTTGTTCCTTAAAGTCTTTTATAGCTCTTTGACCCTGACTCAAAATAGGCCCTCAGAGTTCCTTGTTATTTGATTCTTACTTCCTGACAATGAGTAATGAGCTTTACCTGAATTCCTTTGTAAACCAACCCAATAAAAGCCATTGAGGAAAAGGCTCTTGGTTCTTCTCCTTCGAGAGATCGGCCACCTTTCCTCCCCAAGCAGATCATGTCTTGATAGACTTATTCTCATCCGTGGCGTGGAGCACCCCCACAGCCCAGCATAGCTCACAGCTCCCCGCAGGGCCTGGGCCTCATTCTACGGACCACCCTGCAGATGAGGCTGTGACCATGACGCCCACGGGCTTGCCCTTCGTCACCAATTTCACCACCACCTGTGGGACCTTCCCACGGTGTGCAGCTCACAGTGGGCCCTCAAAAGCTCCTTGTATCCCTCTCGAGTGCCAGGGCAAAGGTTATCCTTGTGCAGGGCGCCTGGACGCAGGCCCAGGCCACACTGCACAGGAAGGACATGACAGGTGAAGAGCTGGTATGTTTAAGGTGCTAGCTCTTTTAATAAGGGGCCTTTAATTGTTCAGCAGAACAGTGGAAGAGACCAATTCAGCAAGGAGAGAAAGCTTTACTGTCACTGACCACGGGTGGGTATCCTTCACGGGAGGGAATTGGCTTCTCCCTGCCCCCTGGCACCCCCAGACTCCCGCAGTCTCTTCACAGGGGCCTGAAAGACAAGGCTGCTGACTGCTCACAGTGTGTGAGCCGAGCTGGGCTGGGAAAGATGTTTCCAGTTCTCGCATCCAGGCAGAGAGTGGGCAGCAGGCGAGGCCTCCTCTGGGCCTGGGTAGCCAGGGCCCCTGCAGCAGCTCGGCTCCCTGGAGACCCTGAACAGGAGGCCAGGAGGTCAAACAGGGGGAAAAGGGCACAGGGACCTGAGGGGCAGGGCTGGTTTGCATGTGCACACCCCCTGCCTCAAACCCTCTCCCCAGCCACCGCATCTCCTGCAAACCCAGCACTGGCATCGCCCAGCTGGAAAGTAATGCGCCTGCCCTGGGGTTCCTCCACTGACATGACCCTCAGTCCCTGCCATTGCCTGTGTCCTTCCCTGTCTCCCGTCTCACTCGAGGCGGCAGGAAGGCAGGGCCAGGCTCACAGGGCCTTTGCAGGGTGCATGCCAAGTGGGAGCTCAGTAAATGCCTGGACCCGAGGTGGTCCAGGTCCTGAAACCAACAAGATGCGACCCGGAGGCCCGGGGCTGGGCATTTCTGCCCCGCCTGCTTTCGCTGGCACACCCGCAGTCTCTACGAGGCTTCCGAAGCCACCTTGACTCAGCATCCAAGAACTCAGCCAGTGTTGCCCAGGCCAGCCACGTGCCAGGCCCCACGCCGGGTCTGAGGATGCACGGGACCAGAGCGGCTCTGGGCCCCGTCTCCTGTGGCCTACAGCCCATGGGAGTGGGGAGCAGGCGTCCAGCAGACCATCATGCACGTGGGGGAGTTGCACCCGTGACTGGGTCACACGAGAGGCCACAGCGCTCTTGGGGCTGCCCTGAGCCTTTGGCCTGGGCAGGGAAGCAGTACACGTGGGCACCAAGGAGCCAGGGCGAGTGCCACCGGGGGTGGTGGTGGTGGGGCAGGAGCACTGGTGGGAAGAGGTGTGTGAAGACCAGGGACTGAAAGGACAATATGGGTCTGGGGCCAGAAGGTCAATAGAGGATGTGGCACCTGAGAAGGCTGGGGAGGGACAGGACCTCTGTGCCTGGGGGACGAGGCCCCTTACACTCCCCTGGCGGCTGGCAGTGAAAGCCCCCTCAGGGAATGCTGACTTGGGAAACCCAGATGCTCAGCTTGGCCAGAAGCCCTAAGGTGCCCACCTCCCAGCCCCTCCCTGCTTGCAGTGTCTAGCCAACCTGTCCTCCTGATAGCTCCCCTCTATACCCTGCTCCTTCCTGGGTCAGCACCCCCATGCTTTTCGCTCCTTTCGCTCCTTCTGGAATGGTCTCTTGCCCTCCTCTCCACCCGCTCCTCATACAGTCGGCCCTGGCTTCCCTAAGAGCTCCTTCCTCAAGAAAGTCTCCTGGTCCCTGAGGGGCCAGGCTCCTCAGTGAATACCCCTCCCTCATGCCCGTGTTCTTCACGGCCCCCACCCCTGCGGCAAGAGGTAGAAGGGGCCCATGTCTAATGTCAGCTCTGCACAAGCACGGCGGCTCCATGAGGGGCAGAGACGGCCTATCTCTCTCAACACCGGGCCGGCACCTGACCGGGGTGCCACGCACACCCACGCCTGACCAGCACGGGAGTGGCAGCTCGGGAGGCTGAGAACTCAGTCACCATGAATGAGCCCTGTGTGGAGGCAGGATCGGTGCCCAGGGCGGGCCGACTCCTAGGAGCGAGTATTCCGTTCTGACGCCTGGTCTCTTCAGCATCCCTTCCCTCCGGAAGCTGCTGCCCCGCCCCCCAGAGCACAGCCCGGCACCCGCGCACGCCCGCACCCTCCTTCCCGGCAGCCTGCTCCTCTGTGCCGTGTCTTCGCTACACTGGGGACACTCGCACCTCGGGCTCGTTGGTCTTTAGGGAAGCTCTGTCCCCAGGCTGTCTCCCACCAAAGCCCTTGGGAAGCGGGCGCCTACTTGTGATTCAGGCCGTGACTTCGATCTGTCAACACGTTTGCCTCCTCTATCTGCCATCTCTTATTTATAATCCCGCTCAGATTAATGAATGACAGTAGTTCTCATCACAGGAAATTTGATTAATCAATTTAAGTGCTTAATCACCACAGCCTTGTTGAGCACTGAACATAAGGGATCTCGCTTTGATGTGGATGGATTCCAGAAAGAAATAGGAGAGCGGAAACTGGGGAGTCAGCGCTTCTCCATGGAAACACAAGGGTGGGGGTGGTGCTAGGGGCGTCCTGGGGGGCCCACAAGCCGCTGGGGGGGGCCCTTGAGAGGGGACTGCTGGCTGGTGTGGGCATGGAGCAGCCCTCTGAAACTTCTAGAATTGGGGTGTCCCCAGGTCTACCCTTTGGCCTGACGATGGAGTGGGTGGCCAAGCAGATAGCACCCGCTGTCTAGGAGAAGGGAGAAGCATGCATGACTGGGCCACCATGTTGCACCCGGGACCCCGCCAGCCACACGGGAGCACCCCTGGCTTACTGCCCAGCTGCTGGGCAAGGCCAGAGCATGGAGCTGCTTCCGCCGGCTGCCCCTCAGCCATGCCCAGTCCCACCTCAAGGCCTCACTTCAGGTGCCAACGCCTCCTGCGAAGCTGAGCCTTCCTCCCAGTCAGCTCCACTTCGGCCGACTCTGGGAGTGCGGGTCAGGACCCCGCCTTCCAGGAAGCCGACCCTCACGATGTCCTTCCCTTGACCAAGCCCACAGCCCACCCTGCACCCCAGTACTGCAGCGCAGCCTGAGTTGTCTCTTAGCTCTTTTCTGCACCGCCAGAGACGGGGCTCTGTGAGGGCTGTTACCCTCAGGGTGGCCCAGCATGGGGCAGGGCACCCAGCTGGTGCTTCACGTGGCGCTAGCCGCTTTTCCCTCTCAAACCCAGGTGACACAGGTGCCCACCAGAGCTCTTCGAGGAGGAGTCCAGGGTGCGAGCCCCCGGGGGAGCAGATCGGGGCTCCAATGTGGGGAGTGGCTTTATTTTGGAAATGCAGAAAGGACCTACTATTTCAAATTACCAATGACGGAAATAATAAACAACAGACAGCCTTGGCTGGTAGGGAAACTGAGGTGCTCACAGAAGATGGGCACCCATGGGGTGGGCTGGGCCCAGTGGGCAGGTCCCCTCTGTTCATCCAAAGGGCAAGTGAGGTAAAAATGAAGACGGAGAACCTGGCACCAACGGGGTTAGTAAAACCGGCCGGAATCAGTTTCCCAAGCACCCCGAGGGGCGGGGCAGAGGGAGAGGGTGAAGCTGCCACTCGCTGCACATCCACAGAGCAACTACTGCGTGTGGGCTCTGCACTCATTACCTGTTGTACCCCTAGTAGCTTCATTAAATAACTACACCCACTTCCCTTGTGCACAAGAGGGAAGTGAGGTGCAGAGAGGCGGTGTCGCCTGCCCCCGATCCACGGGGAAGGGGGCAAGAGGAGGCCCCAGTCAGGCAGGCTTGGAGCTCCCAGGGGCGGGCCCAACACTGCCCTCCAGGGCACTGGGACCGGGACCAGCACCTCCCCCTGCCGCCCTCCTAAAGGAAAACAAACATCTACCACTGACAAGCTAAAAGAGTGTGTCTGATGCTGTTGTGGTTGCTGCTATACAGAGAAACGCTAATTTTAGAAACAGATTATTAAAAAAATATGTGCACTCTGAACGGTGCCATCCGTCAGGCATGCAAGATGCAGATTCAAAGTGCTCCAGTTCTTCCCGGCAAGGCCTGGCTCCCTCCCAGGCAGGAGTTCGGCCATGGCCAGGCCTCCTTCCTGCCAGGGACACCATGGCTCTGCCCCAGGGGGACTTTTGCTCCGGCCTCCCCAGGCTGCAGCGAGGATGGAGAGGGGGCCAGGGCTCCCATTTGTGTTCTGGTCTGGGGTGTGGGTAGTCAGGATTGTAGTCACATGGGCATCCTGCTCCAGACCCCTGACACCTGGGGGATGCAGCTCCTGGGCCTTGAGCTGAAAACCTCCCTCCCTGGGTGGTGGGTGCAGAGGGCCCGGAGGCCAGTCCGGAACCCTGTTCTCGCCTGTGCGGTGTGAGCGCTGATGACGAACCAGGTGCGTGTGGCACGTGGGAAGTGCAGGTGCGAGTGTGGGCGTGGTCTCCGCCACCTGCTTTCCTGGGAGCTGCCTCCCTCCCTCGCCTCGGAGACCAAACTGCAGGGACTCCACGAAGCCTCCCAGGATTCTAGAGATGATTCCACAAAAGGATCTCAAGAGTTCCTCCTTCCACGCTCCCCAAGGCCAAGATTCCTGCCCACGTACATCAAGCAGCGTGTATGGGTCAGGCCCCTGGTCTTTGCTCCTCCGAGCTGGACACTCAGCTCTCTCTCTCTCTTCCCCAATCTCACCTACACCAGGGACCCAAGGCCCCTGCACCCTGGAGGTCTCCCACTCATGTTCCTGCCCATAATCATCATGGGCCAAAGCCAGTCCAGGAGCAGGTGCCTGAACTCGGCAGGCTCTGCAGGATGGCTGGCCTGTCTCTAAAAACCCCAGCACTGTGCCCTTCTCTCCAGAACCACAGCAGATGACCCGGTGGACTGCAGAGGGGACGACTCTGACTCCAGCTATGTGCAGTCGGTACTGAGAATTCCTCCAGTGGCCCCAGTGGGGGTCCTACGCACTGTCCCTGGAAACTAGCCTTCCAGCCAGCGCTTCTCTGGTCCTGCAGACGGGGGAGCCGCAGCACTGCCTAGGGCTTTCCCCGCTGCCAGCAGCCTCACCGCCTGTGGCATCTGCTCCCCTGCCTGGCCCCCTCTCGCCAGCATGGAGAGCTCCTGGGCCTGGGGGATGATGGCGGGGGGGGGGGGGGGAGGGATTTCCTCAATTGGTATTCAGACCAGGCTGTGGCCTGAGCTGCCATGAAGCTGAGAATCTGCTGGATAAATAATGGGCTAAGAAGCCTAGAGCCTCCCTCTCCTGCTTGCAAATCGGGTTTGTCTGCTGCAGGTGCAGGTGGTGCGGTGCTTCCCACCTCCCCCTCTCCTCCTGTGATACCTCTACTGGGTGGGAAAGAACCTCCTCCAGGGCCCAACACAGCCAGGGCACCTGGCTGAATGCTGTGAGCTCAGGGCCTTCTGGGATCCACCTGAAGCCAAGGTTGCGGGGGGAGGGTACCTCCCTGAGGGTGGTCGTCTGGGAGGGCCCTCCATGTGGACCACCCCCACTGCACATGGGTGAGCCCCAGGCCAATCTGACCAGGAGCCCACACACCTCCGCCAGGCAGGAACACTGCAGGTAGTTTCCACTGCTGGTTGCTTTCCTGAGGGCTGAGGACTCCATTCTCAGAAAACCAGAGGTTCTGCTTCAAAATGGGAGTGGGAGTGGCAATGGCAAGGGGAGCCAGGGCAGGATGCATGGGCAAAGGCCTGGGCACCCAAATAGCACTCTGAGGCTTGGCATTCTAGGTCTTAAATTTCCAGGATCCTGGCCTGGGCTAGTGCCTGACAGAGCAGGAGTTGTAGTGGCCTCTGAGCTTATCAGGGGCAGGCAAGCCAATGTCGGATTCGCTTTAGAGAATCTGGTGCCTAGAGAGGGTCCTAGAACACAGAGCAGGTCCTGGGTTATTTGGGGAATGAATGAGTGAATGAATAAATGAATGAATGAATGAACGAACGAACGAACGAATGAATAGATGGATGGACAGACGATGCCTTCCTCCCAACTGCCCACTGTGAGAGCTGTGCACACTCCAGTATCTGCCCTTGGCAGAGATGCAGGCGGCGGGCGTCTCTGCCGCAGTCCTTTAAAAGTGTACATTGTGCTGCCGCTGTGAGCCGATCCCTGGGGGAAGAGCAGAGATCTCTGCAGAGGCTCAGAGCTGTGGAGGGCGGCTTTTCTTTTCCAAGAACAAGTATGGACAGGAAAGGAGAGCAAGAGAGCCGAGCACAGGAACACTGGAGGAGGTGCTCCCGGAAGGCGGGGGCCCGAACACAGAAGAGGAGGCCCACGGTGGACCCAGGGCCAGCCCACAGACGTCATGCTCCCCTTGCACCACAGCCGCCCCGCCCTGCCCTAGGAGGGCAGGCAGCACTTCTGTCTTTGGGGATGAGAGCCGGGCCACCAGCTGTCCTGGGGCCACTGCACTCCCTTTCCACGACAACCCTTCGTCAACACGGATGCACCTGCCCAGCCTTTTAGTCACACCCACTCCCTCCCACCCCACCCCTCCCTGACCTTGGCCCCATTTTGGTAGTTCTGGCAATTCCACCGAGGTTTAGGAATGCACCCACGTAGCTTGCAGCCTTTGGGACTGATGGTTTGTGCTCTGTAATACTCTCTGGAGATTTACTCACATGGCTGTGCATACCAAGTTCGTTCCATTTTTCCTCCATCCCTGAGTTCCCAGTGGCCCCTCCTGGCCACTGGCTTTGCAAGGACCACCCCCTCCTTGAGAAGCAGGCACCTGGAGGGACCCTTCAGTAAGAAGTTCCCATGTGGTCCTTAGAGACCTCACAGTGCAGGCGTGGCCCTGGGGAGGGGTGGGAATCACACAGGCTGATGGCTTCCAGGGTCCCCAGCTGTAAAAGTCCCATTTGAATGGATACCAAGGAGAGAAAATGAGGTATCACAGAGTCCCCACCTGTCCAAAGGCAGGAGATCCAGCGCTGGTTGCCAAGAGGGGGGCACAGATGGGGGTGAAGCGAGGAGGTGGGTGGGACAGCTCTTCCCCCACCCCTCCCTTCTTTTCTGATGCCTACAACCAGCCTGTTGGGGCAACTACAGGTCTCAGGATGGAGAGGGCCTCTCTTAGCAACCTTCAGGGCAGGAACCAGGCAGCCTGGGGTCTATGCAAGCATGGGGGTTGGGGGTACCTGGGGCTGGAGCACAGGGAGGCTGCCTCTTTCTTCTGGGGGGGCTGATTTCCCCCAGGCTGGGGGCCTGTCGGGTCTGGAGACCCCTCTGGGGTAGGCCCTAGTTGGGAAGGGCTGACTGCCCCACTGGTACAGTCTCCCCGTGGGGCTCAGCCTCAGCGTTTCTGGCAGACAGTGAAATAAACAAGGACCTAAATATTCTCTCCCAGGGAAGCTGAAGGACAGAGGCCCTGGGTAGAGACACCAGGGGATGCAGGGTCTCAGGGCGCCTGAAATTTTTGCTCAACTATGTGGAACTCAGATAACAGACATTGCTGTGTCATGCAGAGGAGCCTGCTGCCCTTCCCAAGACACCTGCTCTAGGCCCCTCCGCTGAGGCCAGGGCCAAGGCAGAGCCATGGCCCTAGCCACCACCCCTATCCTGTCCAGCAGCGGGCGCCCCAGGAGGTGTCCTTGCCCAGGTGAGAGCCCACATTCATCTTTCCAGGAGGGGTGTGCGTGCCCCATCTCCCCCACTGCTCCTTGGATGCATCCCTCTCACCCTGCAGGACGGTAGCTCACGGGTCTGGGCTTCTCTACTTCCTGGCTCTGTGACCTCGAGGGTCTCTGTGACCTCTGTGACTTTCCTTTCTGGAAACTCCCTGGGCCTGTTTCTCCTCTCCTGAAATGGGCATCGATGCCTAGCTCCCGAGGTTAGGGGTTCGACAAGTGAGGGGAGGCAGCCATGGCACCTGCATGTGTTCCACCAACGGGAGTTCTATGTTCCATCTTCATCCCTGGCCCCTCAGTTCTCCCCAGGTCAGCTTGGTAAAAGCTCCCCCGTCCTTCCCTTGAGGCAGGTCATACTCTCTAGAACTGAGAACCAGGGCCGCCTGTGCCTGGTTCGGGGCTCAGGTATTCCCCTGGTGCCAGCATTGCAAATGGCCCATGTGCCCACCATTCGCTGGGCACTGTCCAACCGCCCCACCACTGGGGGGCAGTCGGTGACCCACACGCGGTGTCAGAGTCTAGAGCGATGCAGAGCACCCAGACCACAGGTGCTGAGGCCCTGGACTGAAAACTCAGGGCCCTAGGGGAGCAGTGTGCTGGCGGAGAGAGAGGAGAGAATGCTTCCAGGGATTCGGATGCCTGGAAAGGCTGACGGACTTAGGTCTCAAAGATCAGGAGGGACCTGGGCAGTTGGAGGGACAGGGGGTGCCCTCTGTAAGGGTGCAGGGGCAGATTTCTCCCAAAGGGTCTTGATGGGCAGATGGGCTGGGACCAGTGTGAGAGGCACCACAGCAGGGGCAGCAGAGGCCCCCAGATGGCCTCACTGCCCAGCATCCACCCCAAGGTAGTGTCTGCCCAGGGAGAGCTGCTGCATGCCGGCCCGCCCCAACATCTGCCCTGGGGGGCTGCCCAGGCCACTTCGGGGACAGGCAGGGAGCTGGGCCCAGGTGGGAACTGGAAACCTGGGTGCCCGGGTCCTCTGGGGCAGGCAGTGACATCCCCCTGGAGGCAGCCAGGCTTAGCTAGAGGCCATGGCCCTGGGTGCCCCACCTGCCGCTCCAGACCAAGCTTCCAGAGCAGGCTGCCCAGGATGCAGCTGCTGGTCAGTCCTGAAGGAGGCAGCCCTAGGTTCTCAGAGATGACCCAGGGGAAGGGGGCGTGGCATCGCTGGAATGGTTTGCCCTCGAAAGGCCGGGATGGCACCTCTGAGTCGGCAGAAAGCCGCTCTCCCTGAACCCCCATAAAGTGTCCTGCGCTCCCACTAACTCATTGATCCGCATGCTTTCTCAGGCCTGAAGATCTCTTAACTGTCTCCACAGGGCTGGAGGGATGGAGAGCTAGAAAACCATGCAGCACATTAAAGTCAGGCTGAAATACTGCCACAATACAGAGAAATATTTTATATTTATTCTCTTTTAGAAATTGTTATAAAGGGAATATAATGAGAATGTTGCAAACGAGCAGAATATTTTCTTCTAACCTGACAATAGAAATATGTCACAGGGATGCGTGAGACTCTAACAGGAAACAGCTGATGGGCCCTGGAAGTGCAGGGTTTTAGCAAAGATTTTACTTGCTACCTCTGCTGGCCCAGAAGGCAGAGATAGAGGCTTCTAGACAGCCTTTCCTGAGGATAACGGCACAGAGGATGTGGGGGGAGGGGCAGGGCGGTCTGTGAGCCTGACCAGGCCTGGCACTGGTCAGGTGTCAGAAAGGCTTGCAATGTCCTGAAGGCACGGGGCCTCGCCGAGGCCCTGAATGGGGCTCGCCCGCACCCCACCATTCCCATCATCATCGCCACCATCCTCCTCCTCATCTCCATCCCCACGGGCCGACAGCTCCCACTTGTTGGGCACTTGCATGCTGTGCACACTGCTAAGGCCTTTACCTGAGTGACCGCGTTTCTACCTCACAATACCATGTGAACTTCTCAGGTTCGTCAAACGTCCAAACCGATGTCACACTGGCTTAGAACTTACTAAAGGGCACATGCCCTGTAGGAGAGAGAGTGCAAACTGGAGCCCGTTCTGGCTCCCAAGTCCTGATAATACTCGTTTCAAACGGAGGAAGAGCCTGTCGTGGGACCTGACAGCACTCTGGCCAGCCAGAGGGTGGTGAGGAATCTCCCCCAATGGCCTTTGTGCTGGGTGTGCATAATGTATGTCTTACACCGTCATGGCAAGCAGACCCAAGGACAGTCCATTAACAGACACCCACTGAGGCCATGCAGTGTGCCCAGCCCTGGGGCTAATGAGGGAACCAGACGTGCAGAGACAGCCAGCTTGGAACCAGGCGTGCGAAGGCTGTGCAGTGTGAGACACGGGGTGGAGTTGTCCTGGTTCGGCACACGGTGGGGCAGTGGGGAGGCTTTTAGGGAAGAGGGAGACCTTGAGCATGGCTTTGAAGGACTGGTAGAAATTCACCAGGTGGAATGGGAAAGGAGTCATCCCCACGGAGAGGGCACTGTGAGAAAGCAGAGAAGGAGCCCAGAGTTCCAAGTGACTTCAGAACAGGATGCCCAGGAGGCTGCTGGGGGAGACCCTGGAGGGCAATAAGGCTGGGCCCCTGCTGTGGAGGAGGTTTGGACTGGACTCTGCGTGCCTTTGAGGACGCCCCGGGGCAGCCGAGCAGGGCAGGGGATAGGCAAGGCCTAGAGACAGCACACACACTCCTGTCTTCTCCCTCCTTCTGTGCCCCCACGCGAAGATTCTTTAATTTAACACATACCGCGTGCCTACTCTGCGCTGGGTGCCGCTCAGTGTGCGGGTGTGGGGAGGTAAGGGAGCCAGACAAGGTCCTGCCCTCTGGGGGTCCACCTTCCAGCACACAGAGACAACGTTCCCAGGCTAGGCTGCCCTGACCCCCTGACAGGGCCCTGTTCATCCGTCCTCAGCAGCAGCAAAGTCCCCACAACTCCCCAGGGTCTGATGGGTGCCAGTGGCCTCCCTGCCCCGAGCCTCCCCTCAACAGCACATCTACGAGCTGGCCGGAGCCTTCCAGAGACACAGTATTTTCTGCAGATGCCCACTCTGCTGTTGGCTGTCCTGGGTCCTCGGTGAGGGGAAGCGGAGCCTGTGTGGGGGAGTGGGGGGTGGCGGCAGCAACGCCCCTCTGCTCTGCTGTGGTCCCCTTCCCTAGGTCCTAGTTCATCTCCATAATGGCAGAGCAGGACAGATGCAAAAGGAAGGATGAGCCTCAAGGGACCTGGAGAATATTCTGGAACCCTGAGCTAATCGTACCGCAGGGCTGATCCTGGAGAACACCCACTGTCCATGGTGCCAACCAGCCAGCAGCCGCTGGCTCTCCCCCAGGGCCTCTGCTGGGATTATAACTCTTCTCCGGGCTCAGGAATGTGTGCGCAGGGCAGGAGGGGCTGTCCTGGGGGAAGACTTTCTCAAATTGACATTCAATTTCCCATTACTAAAAATATATCTGAAGCCAAGCCACTCAGGATTATAAAAGAGACGCGAGATTGAACATCAAATACGTATGTACTCAACGTTGGGGAGGATGTGACCTTCAAAACTTCGTTTCAATGAATTCCCAAATAAAATACTATTTATACAGCTTAAGGCAAATTATTGTGTAGCCCAGTACTAAATCTTCACATTCCAATTTAGACTAGGCTCCGTGGGCCAGCCCGACAGTGGAGGGGGGCGGTGGGGAGTGGGGATGGGGGGGGGAGAGAGTGGGTGAGGAGGTCTTTCTGAACCCACTGCTGGAGAAACACCCAGTTCGGGTCATTCACAATCAGCTTATAAATACTGCATTCTCGTCCCTCGACCCTGACCAGCTGCGCATTAATCTCTGAAGATTAGTGACTGTGTGCAGGAATTCACAATGCACGCTGAGGAACAGAGCTTCCCTGACATTTGTGGGCCACTTAGAAAGCAGCCAAAAGGGCGACGTCGTCCCAGGATGAATTTTTTATAAAAGGTGGCCAAGCTCATTTTCAGGATTTTAAAAAACAGCCCTTCTTACCTTGGCCACCCCCGTCCCCACCTGCTGGCACCCTGACTGTCCCTGGGAACGTGGAAGGACACCACCTCCTCTAATCAGTGCTCTGCTTCTGGGAGGTCCATGTGGGACAGCTTAAGCGGGGGGACACCTAAGAATGGAGAGTAAGGAAATGTGATTCTAAGGCCACTGCTGAGCAAAAAGCCCTCAGTGGTGTCCTGATGAGTTACTAAAAACCCAGGCCGGATTTAAGGACCAAGTTTAACCCCGACCTGCCCCCCAGGAGGACAGCTGTGTGGGTCTTCCCACCTCTGGTTTTGCAGTTTTCCAATAGGCCTTGTTTATAAGTCACATGCAAGTGAACACACAGAACCTCAGCACAGAAATGACCCAATTCTGAGCTCCCACGTCCCCAATCCCAGATTCCACCCCCTCAAACGGGGCGAGTGGAGGAGCCGACTCTTCCCTCTGCTGTTTTTCTGCAGCGTCATCACAGCCCCCAGTTACAGAAGCTCTGGCCATGCTGATTAATTATGGATTTGCCAAACCTTGAAGCTCTCACTGAAGTCAATCTCTGAAATGCTCTCTGTGCAGCTCGGGCCTTGCCTGGCGCACCCGGGGCCCCTGCTCTGTCTGATGACCGCTATCCATTGAGTGGATGGCCTTGCTGAGCAGGTAGTGGGCTGCAAGCCGGAGACCCCAGGTCGGCAGCTCCTGCTGGTCTTGGTCAGCACCAGGACTGGGGTCAGTAGTCAAAGACGCTGCCCCCACTGCCCTGTCCCTGCCTGGCCCCAGGCCCCACCAGGCGGAACTGAGTGGACAGAGAAATGTCTTGTAGGACGGCCCCTGCGCACTTGGACAGGGCAAGGCCTGCAGGAGGTGCTGTCACCTTGATCAACTTTGCAGTGGCAGGTCGGGAAGAGAATCCACCCTGAGTGCTTAGGGAGGACCGAGCGTTCGCCTGGTGAGTGAAGACGAAGACGTGCAGAGCGCCTTCCCTTCCCACCCTCCCCCACCCCGTCCTCCATTCCTGCCCCAGTTCACTTCTCGCAGTAATTTCTCCACCTGACCTGCCACAGGTGGATCTGCCCAGTGAAAGAATGAATGAATGAACGAAAGGAAGAAAAAAGGAGCCTGCACGAAATCCTGGTGCCTGAACACCCGGCTGTGGAAAGCCCCAACCCCGGTCATCACAATGGACTCAAACAACAGCCTGTGATCCAGGCAAGGAAGGAGGTGGCCCGTGTTATGGATTAGGAAGCCGAGGCAGTGAGGTGGGAGAGTCTGACCACTGCGGGACTCAGGTTAAGTGACAAAAGCCGGGTACAAAAGTGACTGCATAGTCCCATCTCCCCAAGAACAGCAGGGGCAGAGGGAGGGAAATGCCCCCCGTGTTCACAGCTGGGCAGCCCCAGGGGGCGCATGTGCCCGGTTTCTGTTTTCTCAGCTGCACCTGCAGGTGGTTTCCCACGAAGCACATCTGGGGCGGGGCGGGGGACTTGGCCCCTCTGCCTGGAACTGGTTCGCAGTCCACAGGTGTCTGGTCTCCACCGGCCCCAACCCGGGGCTCTTTCTCCTGAGACTCTGCCTAACTCATGCTGTGTTTTCATTAGCCTTGTTGGTAGTAATCGGCTTCCGATCAAGATTAATAGAGAAAATATTTTCCAAACACTTAAACATGCACTTCCATTAATCTATGTTCTGGAAATTAATCTTGGAGGGCAACCTGTGAAAAGTGTTAATTGCAGTTTCAGACACAAATCCATGAGAAGCTTGAAGAGGGCCACTCCCAGCCACCGGCCAGCCTCCGGGAGCCAGAGGGAATGTCTGTCTGTGGCTGGGCTCCTGCGGGCGCAGGGCCCCGGGTCCATCAGGGGCTGCAGGCAGCATGGCAGCTGGCACGATGGGCTGTGAGCTGCCTGGCCTGGGTCCTACCCTCTCCAGCACCCACTTTCCTTGCCTATAAGAGAGGAATATTAAAACACTTATTTCTAAGTGCTTAATATTTTTAGTCCATCATCTAAGAGATGTGTCTTCATCACAGCATCCTAAGACCATCAGGCTGCAGGCAAGCAGCGGAGCCATAGGCAGAGGTCAGCGGGCCTCGGAGGTCAGTGGGCCATGACGGCAGGACCCTCCTGGCCCACAGCTCTCCCACAGGTGGAGGGTCCCACCCGTCCTCAGAGGCTGTTACGAACTGAACATCTGTGTCTCTCCAAAATCTGTAGCTAAAGCTCCAATCCTCAATGTGGTATTAGCAAGTGTGGCCTTTGGTAGGTGATCAGGATGAGATGAGGCCATCAGGGTGGGGCCCCATGATGGGATTAGTGCCCTTCTTTTTTAAGTATATTTTATTGATTATGCTATTACAACTGTCCCCTTTTCTTCTCTCCTTTCTCCCCCTCTACCCTGCAACTCCTTCCCATCAGCATTCCCCCCCCATGTTAGTTCACGTCCGTGGGTCATACATATAAGTTCTTTGGCTTCTCCATTTTCAACACTATTCTTAACACCCTATTTTGTACCTATGAATTAC
>PVIA01010715.1:0-49942 GCA_004024845.1 Tonatia bakeri
ATCCCACAAACTGAAGGGTCATGGGTTCCATTCCCAGGCAGGGCACATGCCTAGGTTGTGGGTTCAATCTCTGGCCAGAGCACATATAAAAGGCAATCAATTGATGTTTCTCTCTCTTATTGATGTTTCTCTGCCTCTCTTTCTCCCTCCCTATCCATCTGTCTAAAATCAATAAGCATGTCCTCGTGTGAGGATTTTTTTAAAAGACTGTATTGCAACTAACAGCAGTGATCAGGCAGGAGAGGGTGGGAACTGACCAAGTGGAGACAAGGATGTGAGGAGAGAAAAATGCATGCTTTTTCATACTTGTTTTTTAACTATCATGAGTTAAGTTGAATTTTAAAATTTAAAATAAAAAATTAAAATTCAATAGCATTTTCCATGGGAATATTCTTTCACTATATTTTGCAAATTATATTCAAATTACATTCATGCCCACTGTGAGTGTCTGCTAGATAGATGACCACAGAAGTCCCACTCCTTGGGTCAGTTTCTGAGAGGCGTCACATGACCACAAGAGTGTCATTTATAGACAATGTGACTGGAAACAAGGAGTACGGCATTCCTTTGAAGTTTCTGTGACATTTTGGACATTTTTTAATAACCCTACAATTTCAGTGTCAGAGTGGATTTGAGGATTTCATATTAATTCTCTCTCATGTTTAAAGGCTTTTTAAAAAAAATCTAATGGGACTATCAGAGATACATGAGTGACTACACAGTATGGTGAAGAATTAAGATCTGAATTCTGAAGCCAGACTACCGGGGTCAAAACTTGCCTTGAATCCTCACTGCCTGTGTGACTTTGGACAAGTTACGTTGTTCATACATGCCTCAGTTTCCCCATCTTTATACACGGACCACAATGCACATATATCATAAGATGGGTAGTACGCCTAGAGCACCCAGCAGAGAGCTTGAGCATCAGAAGCTGCAGGAAGCTCTTCCTGTACACAGAGATGTAAGGCCAGCACCGAGCTGGGAGCTGGCACGACCAGGACAAAAGGAACTCAGTACTGAAGAGATACGCACTTCTAACCAAGGTGTCTGCACACCCTCCTTGTTTTCAGTTATAAAAGCATTTGTTCGCTTCCTGCTTAATAAAAACATGCAACATGTGGTCATAACATCCTATTTAAAGTAAAACCATTTAATTTTCTAAAAACACTATCACTTTATCCATTCCAGAGAAGTCATCACTGCTCACTTTTTTAATGTTTTAAAAAGTAATTAGGATGCCCTGACCAGTGTGGCTCAGTTGGTCGGGCATCATCCTGCAGAGTAAGATGTCACTAGTTTGATTCCAAGTCAGGGTATATACCTAGGTTGTGGGTTCAGTCCTCCTTCTGGGGAGCGTATGAGAGGCAATCAATGTTTCTCACGTAGATGTTTCTCTCCCTCTTTTTCTCCCTCCCTTCCCCTCTAAAATAAATAAATAAATAAAATGCATACATAAATATTTTAAATAGGCAGTTAGGACAATACAGATTAAAATCTCATTGTCAGTTGGTTGTTAATTTCTTTCTGCTGTCTTAAAATTGCATTTTATTCACAATTTCTAGGAACTGGTGAGGTGGGAGAATGGTTTCTGTCCCCCATTTAAAAAAAAAATCAGCTTTGATAAAATAGAGGCAACATTGCTTAAATGATGTAACAACAACATTAATTCAGTCACTTGATGTTTTTGAGCCTCATTTCATTATCTATAAAATGGAAATAATGCCAGGTAACTCACACAGTTGGTCTGGGAATTGTGTGCAATGATACACACTTGAGAAACTAACATGTGTTTAGTTGCTGAGACCTGTATGGTTGTACTTACTCAGTGAGTCCATATTCCTTAGTTGCCTTGGTTTGCAAGTTAGACTTCCCTTGGAAACAGAAAATTCAAGGAAACTCTGATGAGGATCTAGTAACAAATGGATTGAGGTTGTGTGTCATGCAAGATTTAGTATTCCCATATTCAGCCCCTTAAAATATGAGATTGAAGAATAGCCACAATGGAGTCAGTTTCTTTATATCAAAGAGTTTTCCATATGTTGTAATTGTGAAAACCCATAAATTGTAAATTCATAGAGTCAAAAATGTTGGGACCATATGAGACCAAGATTTCTGGACCCACTTCCCCTCCCCTAGTTTATTTCTTGTTTTCAGAGGAATGCAGGGAGGGCCCCTGAGGGTAAACATCTTCTCCAAAGTCAATCAGCGAGTGACAGAGCTGGGACTGGAGCCACTGCTCATGGTTGAAAGGGAGGCTGTAAGTACACGAACAGAGATCATTTAAGACAATGACTCATCCATCATCTTTTCATCCACTTGCCTCAGTACACGGAGACTAAATGGGGAACCTAAAACTCAGCTGAGGACAGCTTCATGTTTTGGACCCAGAGGAGCTGAGAGGACTAGTTGCTCAGGTGGGAGATACTTAGCCAGCCCGTTCCCAGCAGTGAGCCGTGCTCTGTGGTCGCTGTCAGTGCTGTCAGTGCTGTCAGCGTGTGGACTCGGTAGCACTGCAGGTTCTCAAGCTCAGGTCAGGAATTGATATGGTTGACTGACTCCAAAAAAAAAAAGGGGGGAAAGCCATTTTTTCTTAGGCCTTCCAAAATATGTAAAATCCTGAGTCATACTTTTCACTAATTTAAATTATTCTTAAACACAATGTCTACAATTTTGCTGTTATAATGTTCTATAAGTTATATTATTACATGCAAGTTATAACAAAGGTCAGGCCAAACTATTACATTAAAATTGCTATAGTAATGTAATGAACAACAAGGCATTCCTATGAATAGATAAAGTTACAAAAAAGTTTCAGAGAAGTCTGAATATCACTCGGAAGTGCACTCTAGCAGCTATGGCATCAGAAGCTCTTCAGAGAAGAATGTCTCTGGATGAACCCTGGAACCTTATGTGATGCTAATGGTACCTAATGGAAAGTCATTTAAATGATTCCACAGCCTGTTATATATTGAAGTCAGTAATAAGGGACTTCATAAGGGGAGCAAGGAAGTGGTTTTTAAATTATTGTGTAGGAAAATATTATTTAGATCTACTCTGCTTAGATTTTCTCATCAATTAACGGGTCAAAATCAAGCAGAGTTTATATTATTCCAAGTGCTTCAGTGAACCATTTCCCTCGTTAATAAAATGCAACAGTCCTAAGTTCATTCAAGCAGCTGTTTCATTTATCATACTTATATTTACAAATGACTATAGTGATCACATCATGTTGTTATTATCACTTTTTGGAAATGATCCAGGATTTGTTTTCTTAGAATTCCTGTAGGCCATCCCATGCAAATGTAGAATACATACAATATTTAGTGTGTTTAAGTTAAGCTGTAGAAATGCACTTCACCAATTATTTAAGTGTAATGAATATACAACAAGCCAGACATAGAAGCCCAGTCCTGTGAAGTCCCATTTATCACAATATCGGGTCTTATGAAAAACTAAGTTCTAAGGAGGGGAAAATTGACTCACTATTGTACTTTCTAATAGGTAATGGTCAATATTTTCAAGCAATGTAAGTAAAGTCAAACCTCACCAGTGACTTTGTCTTCCCTCAGTATTCTTGAACCTAAGTGTGGTTTCTTGTTCACGTTCACTTGCTTTCCACCCAGCAGTCGCTTTTGTTTCCGTCCTGTGGACTAGTCTGGGTCAGACGATCCTGAGCATCCTGAGAATCCCAGCCGTGCAGTAGTCAATTTCAGTAGGAAGCTAGAAATGGACACACATTATGCACATTGTCATCACCTCACCCCCTACACTGACGTCTCTGCAGCATGAAACAACATTCCTCTTTAAGACAAAGAAACTGTGAAGATAATGGAGCAATCAGCATTCGAAACCGACTTCCTAAGTCTTAAATATGTTTTACAGAGCTTTATATTGCGATGTCCTCTTATTCCTACAGTGTAAAGAGAAAATAGTTTTATTGTAGTAAATATACCAATTCAAAAGGAGAGCAAAGAAAGGTTAAAATGTTGTTTGTTTGGGCAAAACAGAGGATAGTGATAAAGAATCACAGAATCCTACTGGAATTAACCAGATATAAATTTCTTCCAAGGTGTGACTTTCTCTCTTCCCTCCCTGTTCTTTCTCCTTCCCCTTCAGCCCCTCAGCCACTAGCAGAGTAGAGTGTTCTGTCATATTCTTCCATCTGTTCAAACAGCTGTTCAAGACAGACTATTTTGGATTTACTGATTCCTTCATAAATTAATCACTCTGCAACAAGAATATATCAGATTAAATTACCCTGTCCATATAGGCAACTGTGGTCAAAAAAAAAATACACATACAGAGAGAGAGAAGCATCCTCCCTCTCCCTAGGGGTTTCTTCCCATAGTATATGAATTATTTATGATTATGTAGTAGACAAAACACTTCTAAGCAACAGTATTCACAAATATGTTTATGGTAGTTGTTTTTCCAGAATAGTTTTGCTAAGGTGGCTTTTGGCCCTTGTATATGTAGCACTTTATAAAAATCTCTATTTCAAGACTTTCTAATTTCAAACACTAAATATACATGTAGCTTTACTCAACAAGACAATATCTTTGGGAGGTGGTCAGAGTATTATAGCTTTTCTAAAATAAAGCTCATTAAGACTTATTTTTGAAAGCCAAGATACCATATATGTGCAACTTGTTTATTCATAATTTATTCACAGTAGGGATGTGATTTTAAGACTAGTAATTAAGCAGTTGCAGTCTGGGCTCCTCAATAATATATTATTATTCAAATGTATTATTAGTCTTCTTGTTAGAGATAGGAAAATAAGGGCTACACAACAAACAAGCTGGTAGCAGCTTAGAGGAGCCAGATGCATTTGGGAAGTAAGCACCAGTACTGAAACCATTTTACAGAATGTTACATGGTTTGTGCGAGAAAGTTGGCAGAAAAAAAGCAGTAAGTTGTTATCAGTATGACACTTCTATGGGACACTAAGGCATATTGAGTTACTCCCTAAGAGAAGTTATTGTGATCTTTTGAGGTACAAGGAATGGGAAAAAGGAATACATCTAGAAGGAACAAATTTTGATCTGTTTCTGTGTCAGGGCACAGTCCAATATATGCAAAAATGAAAAACAGTGACAGAGCAATGCTGGCATCACGGGTAACTTGAACACCAACTCTTACTTTGACTGTTCAGAATATGTAGATGTGTGCTTTTTATAGACTTGATTCAATTATTCTTGTAGTTACTGTGAGTGCTAATCTGTTACCAGTTCTATATTCCTCTTTATAATGAATAAGTTATAACATAAGACCCATTGAAATGTAGAAATGCAAAATTTTATAACATTGTTGGGAATGACAACATGTATCCATGAATGAAAGCTATAAATAGAAGCTGCAAAACTGGATCTCAAAATCATCTGAAAAGTTACTCTGCTGGCTATACACATGTACACACACACACATATACATACATACACATACATACATACATATGTATGTATGTAATTAATAATAAATGCTCTTGGTAGGAAATTCAATATGCTATACACTGCTGATGATACACACAAATGTTCTGAGGGATAGCCCACTCCCACTCTACACACACACACCCAACTCTCTAAGCACAAAGGAGACCATGGCCATAAACAAGGAGCTTCGGGCAGGTTGGCAGATTGGGTGGCTGGTTAGTTGGAGGGTTGGTTGGTTGGTTGGTTGGTTAGCTGGTTGGTTGGTTAGCTGGTTGGTTGGATATGTTGTAAGTAGAATATTATCCCTCTTTTATGGTAACTTATCAGTAAATGTCTCCAGATAGGAAATATTAATCATTACATTAAAAAAAAAAAGCCACCAAAGCTATCGACACTAGATGTCCTTTCTGTGGTCTGTAGCCAGCCACCTAACTTCTTGGGACCTTAAATGAGGAGTTTGGACTTTATAATCGCCAAGCTTCCCTCCAGCTCTGTTGTTCTAAATCTAGGTCTCTTATCTCCTTAAATGTGTAGGTGGCTTAATCACTGGCACAAGACTCAAAAGAAGGTCTGAATTCTCTGGTAACTCTGATTTCTCATTTTACACCCAGGTGGTACACATTGCCCCCTCATTGGTGTGACATAAGGGCGAGAGAACATGTGCCTGTGAGTACTGCAGGGAGGCACGTGGGTCCTGGACATCACAACTAAGCACGGCTTTTTAGATGAGCAAAGGGGCCAAGAGAGGACTCCTTTTAATTATCTGAGACTTTGATAATTTCTAAGAACCTGCATCCATCAGTGCACATATTAGAAAGCAGAGCTTTCTACTTTCCAGATGGCACAGAGGGTGATTGGGGGATAATTCTAAAGAATAATGCAAGTTACCCTCAAATGCAGCCCTTCCAAAGGGGAGCCAAAGTGATATTTTTCCTTAACTATAGCTCTCTCTGCCAGTTTCCGTATTTTACACACTGTGCGTATGCAAATGTTCCTTGTGGGAGAAATGTTATTAAGCATACTGGCAAGAAAGGGTGACAAAGCTGGGATGCAGACTAGCTATTTTAATAATACAGAAGGCCAATTGATTATTCTTTGGAGAGTGGCTATAGCAAGCAATTAAACTCCTAAAGTGTCAATAAAACAAATGTTGATTACACCCAACCTAAGCATCTGTAATAAAAAAGAAATAACTTTTTTTTCCCTAGCATATATTTTCAAGCTTGTGGCTTTGAAATTACACATGCTTATTTTCCTTGTTTTCAATTAATAATGAGAAAAATTGAAATTCTGGTTTCAAGAGAATTGTTTTTAAAGACAGTAAGTTTCCTCTGAAACTGTTGTAATTTTGTTTTTTATCGCCCAAGTCTAAATGCTCTCAAAACATGGCTAGGACTTTTGTTTTACCCGATGTTCCAAGTCAGAATTTCTACACTTCGTGCCTGAATTAGGCACATAGGAAACTCATTTCACAGGCATCCTGCAAATGTTTCATGGCTCAAAAACGAGTTAAGATGTCATCCTTCATATTTCATACTACTTCCTCCAAAAATGTCTTTTTTAAGGCACATCTATGTGACATTCCAAATTTCTGAAAGGAAAATATGCTTTGTGAGGCCAGTGATTGTGGCTAAAGGATGATTATTATAATCCTCAGAAATTCTAAAAAGCCTAGAGTATTTTTTTATTAACTTACTGGCTGGAGTTGAAGAAAACATTTGCCAGCTAAATCTCCAAAGTCAGTGTCCAGAATATGGACTAACAAAGGAGAAGCTTTAAAGGTCCCCTTGGCAGCACTGCACATGGTGAATGCCCCACACAGGGAGAGCCTGGGCCTCCGCCTCCAGCAGATTTGGAATAAGGCAAGGAAATGGCTTTGTTTGGTTTGAGCTTCTATTAATGTCAATGCACAGTCTCTCTGAGTGCTGATCTTAAAGTCTGGATATTATTTTTTAAGAATCTTTCACTGAGTCATACAAAAATATGGTAATTCACAGATGACTTTGTAGTTCGAGTAACGTTCAGTGCCTGGCTCGTTGTACTTTGCAATGTTGTAGCAAAGAGTGTTCAAAGAGTTTTGCATGTATTGTTTCTTCAATTTTCAAACACTATGAGGTGAACAGGAAGGGTATTCCCACCTTTATTTTACAGATAAGGCCGACAAGATGCAGATAGAAGTTAAGAAACCAGCTCCAGGTGACAAGGCTAGTAATGAGTAGACCACTAGGTGCAGTCCATTCTCCTGCTTCCATCCCCAAAGTGCTTTTCATCATCCTCTTCAGTGGCAGAATTTCTCAAAGGAGTCATTCTCATCTTCCTCAGCAAACAAAAAGCTCCAAAAGAATCCATGTATCAAATGGGGAAAAGGTCTGAGTTTGGAACATCCAAGATTCTGACACCCTTTTACATTGACGCCGTCTGTCTAAGAAGCTGCTGGGCTCTCTTTCCAGTGACCTGATTCCAAAACATGAGAATTACAGTTCTGTTTCACAGCATCATGTTTTATAATTTTTCATTTTGAAAGCTTTTCTCCATGGTCAGGTACAAGCCACGCTGTTAAATAAATGATACATTTGTCTGTGTCTTCTTAAAGGTGAACCCATTCAATGCATTTTCCAGCAGCTCATTACATGAAAGAGACAGGAGGGCTGGCAGCGTGCGTGACCTCATTTTCTGGATGCACCGCAGTCCGGCTAACCCATTAGCTGTCTCAGCCATCTCAGGATAAGTCTAACCTGGGGCTCGGGGAAGGGCAAGCTGACTGTACGAGGCAGCTGTCCTCTGTGCCTACGTGGGTCAGGAAACCAATAGGTCAGTGCTGGGTGGGCCTATGTAGATGGCATCTTCAGAAGAGCCTGTGGCAGAAGCCTGTAAAATTCCTGGTAATTGGTTCCAGCAGGATTATCTGGGGAAGGTGGTTAAGGGTTGACACAGCCAAGGCTCTCATTTCTCTGTGCTCGTTCCAGTAAGAGTGAGCAGTGTCGGAATCAAAGCTTGCTCTCTGTCAAAAGGTACACTGTCTTTTACTAACTTATTTTTATCACTGCCATTAGTTTTCAAAAAGTGATTCCTTTTGCTCTTACCCTTCGCATTCCTCCTTTGCTCCTGAAACCTGTTATGCTTTAAACCTGAGGGCAAAAGCAGCTGGAAATGAGTGGTTTCTACTCTCCCATATCCCTCCTTTTCAGACATGAAACATGAAAAAAGTGAGGCTCTGTGAGTGAATTGTTGCCACAGGAGTTTGCCGGTGATGATTCCCTGGGTGGTAATTAAAACAGTACAAACAGGACTGTGGTGGCATGCAAGTGCGCACACACCAACCCCCACAAACACGTGCTCCCTGTGAGTGACGTTCTCTGAAATGATCACCAGCAAATAAGAAACACCTTTTCAAGGAGAAGAAAGGAGGCGTTTTTAAACGGAGCACTCCAGTAGCTCTTCGACATCTCCGAGGCAGATTTTGTCAGGAGTGTCGAGTTAGATTGAGAACACCCCTCCACATGCACTGGCTGTTTATTCTCTTGTGTATTCATGAAAAGCATTGTTGTCCTACTTTAGGGAATTTTCCTTACTTTGTTAAATCCCAAATGACAGAAATGAAAGAGAATAGACGAACCAACTTGTTCTTCACACAAGGAAACTGCAGCCCTGAGGGGAAGTGGCTCTGCCAAGGCCGTATGATGGTGGCAGCCGGGCTTTGGATCAGTCCAGTCCTCCTTCCAGCCTACTTCTTGGAATAGAACATTTCAGAACAGAGTCTGAAATATTCCATTTTTTTCCAGATACTTGCGACTACAGTGTGTCTGGGCCGAGACGAGGCCATAGGGAAGACACAAAATGAGTGAGATAAAAACCAGTCCTTGAGGATTACTCAGCTCTTAGGATTTTTGTTGTTGTTGTTGCTGTTATTTAAACACAGATACTATGTAACAAATATTTTGTGTAAAATGAAAATTTTACTTGTATTTTATTTCCATGTTTGTTGATGTTAGAGAAAACCAGCATGTAATACCCAAACAGATGCCACCCACAGCATAGATGTCACCTACAGAAACAAAACAAGTGTCTTTGAAGGCCAGAAAAGAATAATTTGACATCTTAGAGAGATTTCAGGAAAAAAAAAACTGTACATATTATATTTGGGAATTCAACACATAATTCACTAAATTACATTCAAATATCTTCTATTTTATAACCAAATTATATCTAGCAATATATGGACATAAATATTAATGGATTTAAGTTCTCATGTTGTTTCTCATTCCACCATTGGAAAGGTGGAATGCATTGGGCCCACTAAGTTTAGGGGAAAATATCTAGAACAGGGGTGTCAAACTCATTTTCACTGGGGGCCACATCAGCCTCACAGTTGCCTTCAAAGGGCCGAATGTAATTTTAAGACTGTATAAATGTAACTACTCCTTAACTAGGGGCAATGAGCTCAACACTGCCACTGGGTAGAAGCAAGGTGCCAGCTGGATAAAACAAGGTGGAGGGCCAGATTCGGCCCGTGGGCCTTGTGTTTGCCACCTGTGATATAGAGGTGGCAAGTGCTTATTTCTTCTCTCTCCTTTTGTATTTTGAGCCCTGGATAAGTGATAGATAGATTAGATAGATAGATAGATAGATAGATAGATAGATAGATAGATAGATAGATAGATAGATATGCGTGCACTCACGGCCGGTAAGGATGCCCAGAGCCTTACAAAACAGAGCCATTCATGCTCCTTAGTCCTGGCAAACAGAAGGATGGCCAGTGGAGACAGGCTTAAAAGATGCATCTTGTGACTTACTTGCCTTTCCCTCTGCGCCCTTCACTGCTGATCACCTGTAGTTGCAGCTTCATTTTTGAGTGGCCTCAGGTTCACTGGGATAGGCAGAGCATTAAAGTTAAAACAAGAACGGAATCTGAATAGGCCTTGGGTGACACACATAACCTGGGGATGCAATCTATTTCACTGCAAAAAAATAGAGAAAGCCACCTGCTCTATCTCCAGGCTCTTTGAAAGTTTTCGCATGAATAAAATCTGGCTGCTGAGCACCTGCAGTAGCCAGTGACCCACAGCAAAAGCTTACAGGTAGATGTGTTTTCCCCTGTACATGCCATCATTTTTCTCCTTCTTGCTGTCATGATCCTTGAACATCCCCAGAAAGTAAAGCCTTTCCTTTTTAATTAGAATTATAATAGTGACTGTTTTTTAAAATATTTACTATGTGCAGGGCACTGTGTTAAACACTGCATTTCACTAAAAATGCACAAAAACTGCACACTAGGTATACAAGGCAAATGTAGTAACCCAATTTAGACGAGTTGCTTAAGTAGCTTAACCAATGTCCCATAAGCAGCAAGGTGGCAGAGTCCAGATTCGTTGTCCACACACATAACCACTGTGCTCATCCAATAGTGATAGCTAAAGCTTTTCTAGGTTTTTCACACCAACTTTAAATCCCAGGTTGGCTTTCCACTGTCCCTGAGTCATGCATTAAGGCTGCCTCATCCAGCTAGTGGGCACAGAGTAATATTAAATGAACTTAGATAAAACCCAATTAACTTTAGGGAAAATCCTAGAACACAGTTGCATTCATTTTCTATTGCTGTGTGACAGATTGCCGCAAATTTAGCAGTTTACAACAACAGGAGTCTATAATCTCACCATTTCCAGGGATCAGCGGTCTGGCACATCTTCACTGGGTCCTCTGCTTGGGGTCTCACAAGGCTGGAATCAAGATGTCAGCCAGACACGTCCTCATCTAGAGCATCGACAAGGGGATGATTTCTTCCAAGTTCCCTCAGGTTGTTGGCATCATTGATTTCCTGGCAGCTGTAGGACTAAGGTCCCCATCGTCCTGCTGGCTGTCAACAAAGGAATACTTCTCAGCTCCTAGAAGTTGCTCTCAGGTCCTTGTCATTTGGTTCCTTCCTTCTCAACAACAGAAGACACCCCTCACAAAAATTCTACCTGCCACAATACTCACCGCTCATTTCTTAATTTAGTCCACTATTCTCTTCCATTATTTGAAGAACCAATACATATCGAAGAACGAAATTCAACCATAATGGAACTTTTCACCCATTAATTACAAAGGAAAGGGTTGATTTGAGCCCACGTGTCAAGGGAGGGAAAGCCCTTTTCTTCTGGCTCTGTGACCATAGAGCCTTCCTCCTGTCCAGCAGGATTTGATCTTCCTGCACCTGCCTCGAGCAAGCGTCAGCCTCAGATAAACCTGAATGTTCCGCTGGTGAAAGTCAGTGAGAAAACATCTGTGTTGGGGACTCCATCCGTCCCCGTACAGCTCGTCACTCATTCACATTTTATATCGCTCCCAGCACACTCCCACTGAGAAAGCCCTTACCACTCCCACATACTGACAGGAGTGTCTTCTAGATGACCAGATTTACTAAAGTGCATGATTTTAGAATAAAACAAATTATTATATCTGCACTTAGCTATGTTCTTAACTTCAAGATGAATTTTAAAGAATGGATTTTAAAGATCCTATCAATATACTTCTGAAGTTCAAACAATGGATATAGCTATGACCCCAATTATGCCAAAATTTATGTTAATATATCATCTTTACTGTTTTCTAGTCTTTGAACATTGCATTTGTTTTTCTACATAGTATGAGATAGACCGGTACTAAATCCCTAAATAAAGTGCTTTAAAACAGAAAGACCTGGAAAATGCTTCAAATCTAAAGTCACAAATGTATCTCACATGTTTGATCTATCTTTGTTCAGTTTGTGAATACATTAGCAAAACCTATTTCAGAAATGGAAAGTTTACAGAAGGGCAGTCAGGAAACCTGGATTTTAACTCTGGTTCCTATTAGTTACCTCAGCTGTACTGGAAGGGCTAATTAGACAGCCTGCACTGCAGCTCGCCTACTTGCAGTGTATGGTATTGTGTGGCTGGGTGACCAGAGCCAGCCCTCAGCACTCAGTCCCCTTCAGTCTTCTCTGTCAGTGAGCATGATCTTCAGGCCCAGCAAGGGTAGAATGAACGCTGTACTTGTAAAGAGGGATTAGGAGCTGGAGGAAGGTGTAGAGATTGTCAGATGGCTTCTATCTGCTTTGGTTGGTTTTATGCCTCGAGCCTTAATGAATAACATCCCAGAAGGTGGCAAGAACCTGCAGATGATGCCCCAATCCACTGCCTGCACTGGAGGCATGAAGGTGGCAAATGTCATTCTGCTTTTTGTCAAAACTAGAAAGTCTTTAAACTGTGGATGGTAATCCTATTAACTGAAGATTTATTCTAAGATTAATTCTCAAAAGGGAATGCTTAGAAAAGGAAGCCCGGATCATAGAACCAGTATGGATGCACAGTAAGAACAAGTTGGGACAGGATGACCACATTTGCTTTGCAGACTGGGTTATTAGACTGATAAGGAAATAAGATATTAGTGTAAATCTTGTATCTGTGCAACAAGGATCCACAGAGAAAGGTGGGTTAAACCCAGGTGGGATAGGGGGTCAGGTAGTGGACAAAGAAAAAGAAACTGAGAATGACAAGACTAGGGAGAAGGGCACAGGAAGAAGTAGAGTGAGTAGAAAGCAGGAGGAGAGAAGCCTCAACCCCAAGGAGAAGGGGTGTGAGAACGCTGCTCTCTGGAGTGAAAGAGGCCACGTGATATTTCCCAGCCCCAGAACCTGAGAGGGCAGCAGGAGGACCCTCCCATATCAGCCTCAGGGAAACTCAGGAGGAGTCTTTCTGAATGGAGATGCCAGTCCTGGCACCTGGGCATGGGGCACACAGGGCTCAGGATGGCAACCATGCCGCAGGGAGAGCATAGCACTGTCACAAGATTTGGGAGTCACCACAGCCTGAGGAGCTATGCGGCTGCCGGGCCAGGCTGCAGAGAGCAGGGCTGAGGTGCCTGGGTGTCCAGTGGGATGCCCTTGCAGGGGTTAAGGGTATGACAAAACACCTTTTTTTCTGTCTGTGTTGTGAAGACTCGAACATTCCTGTGCTACTCCCTCCAGGGAGTGCAGAGCTATTCAGCAGAGTAAGCAAGAACAAGGTTTCTGAAGTCCTGCTGCCTAAGATTGAAGCCCTGCTCTTCTACTTGCTAGCAGGCCTTGTACAAGTTACTTCTCTGCCCCCTAAACTTCATGGTGTCTCCATCCATAAGTTCCTTCCCTAATAGGGATGTTCAGAAGGTAGAAGGTCAATTATCCATGTATAGCACTTAATAAATATTAGGTATCATTAATACATTAGCTGAAGCTGATAACACCTGAGGAAACTTGAACCATCTCTCAGGACGTATTTGTGGACAAGATGGAAAAATGAGGAAGAGGCATAAAAACAATTTTGTGACTTGTAACTAGTTAAGTGGCAAAGCAAAAGAATGCAAATTACTTCAAGAATATCTGTTTGGAGATTACTGTGATTTATGAAAGACCTCCCGAGAGTCTTCAAACTGCTCCCACATGACAGGTGCTTGCTTTGATTCTTACAAACAAATAAATGGCAAGCAATTCCACACACCTTCCTTTTAATATACTCCAAAACTTTACTTATACTAACTTGCTAAACTAGTACTGAAGATCACTAAAATTTGATATTTGCAACTAAAATTAGCCCATCACTAAAGTTACTGGGGGAGCTAATCCATCACTCTCTAGGAGGCCAAGCAGATGGGTCACACTGAACTGCATGGCAGTGCACCTGTCACCCGGGCACAAGTGCCAGTTTCAAAAATGTTGCACTCTTATTACAGCATCATCAGGCTCATTCCGAGTTGGTCATAGTTTTTAAGTGCTGCTATATGTTGCATTAATTGATTTATCACATTCCATGTTAAATGTCCCTCTATCCTCAATCACTTCATCAATGTGTTCTTTACATCCTGGCCCTCAAAGGTGCCAGGGTTTATCCCGAGGACACAGTCCCCCTGCCCAAGGAGAGCCCTTGAGTACAAGGTCCTCACTTCCCTACATCCCATGTACCTGAGGCTCAATAGAGAGACTCCAGGTCCCACACTTCAATTACTCTCTCGCTGTATTAGTTTCCTGTGGCTCTTGTAACAAATTACCACATATTTGGAGGCTTAAAACAACAGAAATGTATTCTCTCCCAGCTCTGGAGGCAGATATCTGAAGTCAAGCCTCCAGTAGGGCCACGCTCCCTCAGAGGCTCTGGGAAAGAATCTGCTCAGTGCCTCTCTTCTAGTCCCCGGTGGCTCCAGGCTCTCCATGGCTTGTAGCCCTGTCACTCCGCTCTGGCCCCCGTCTTCACATTGCTTCCCTTCTGTGATGTGTGTGGGGATCAGAATTTCCTCTGCTCCTCCCTTACAAAGACACGTGTGATGATACTTAGGGCCCTTATCTTGTAATCCAAGCTAGACAACCCCTTTCAAGACCTTGAATCCAACCTCATCTTTTGCCATATAAAGTAGTAGTGACAGATTTCAGGGATTCGGAATATATTTTTAGGAGCTATTTTTTTCCAGCCTACTACACTAACCAATATTCTCAGCTCTTTCACCTCCCTGATTCTACTCTGCTGTCCAGAAAAACAACAACCTCCTTCCCATCCATACCTGGGCCCCTGAGTGCTGCTGAACAATATCACACTCTCTTGTGGGCAGATGCCATGACAAATTTAGTTTCCAATCCAGGAAATCAGACTTGTCACTTCCCTTCTGGATTAGGCTACAATATAGAGTCAAGTCTAGGCAGTAAATGGACAAGAATGAAGACTTGGATTCAGTTTGAACTTATGTTTACTCTGATTTATTCCAACAAGCAGTTCAAAAGGTACAGATAACATCCAATGGCTGTGGGCAGACTCAGTTCCTACTTCCTTCCTTTTATCACATGGAGGCATGCCAGCATGACTGTGGTCTCAGCAGCTGATTTGAAGGGAGGCCACAGGGCTGGAGGACCAAATAGCTATGGGCTCACTGCCTTTGCTATGCCCAGTGAGGCCGACACCCACAACAACTTACATGTATCACCACATAAAGCTGTATAAGGAAGCACCCCAGGAAGCCACGTCACCCAGGTCCAAAGTCTGTGTTCTGCATCTTCTGATCCCTGCTCTGCCAGCACGAGGGTCGGGGAGTTCTCCCTTCCTGCTCCCCTGGAGGCTCTCCACACCAGGGTAGGACAGAGCCTCCATGCTCTCCCACTGTGCTCAGAATAAAATCCACCCCCCTTGACATGGTTACATTATATTTCTTCCAAGCCTATTCTTTCATCTCTCAGCACTCCCCACCATTAATTCTTAAATACTTGGAGTCCCCTGTAGGTACTAATTTTTCTCTCTTGCCTCTAAGTCTTGGCACTTGCTAACTTCTCTGCCTAGAGCACCATTATCCCTCCTCCTCTCCCCCACTTACTCCCATCGCCCATCAGGAGCCAGGCCCAGCTCCATGTCTTCCCAGAAGCCCTGGCACGGGCTCCAGGTACTCCTTCACCTCCTTCACCACTATCACCACTATCACCCCTGGCTGGCTTAAGTACCCCTCTTCTGTCTGGCTAAAGCCCCACACTTTTCTCTGCCATAGCCCTTTTGATACCATCTTCTAATTAGCCATATTTATAGTAGTCCTATTTTACCACAGAGTTCTTGTATATATCCCCAACACCTAGCACAGGACCTGACACATAGTAAGTGCTCAATAAATATTGGATAAGTAAAGTAGTGTAATTTCATCAACATGAATCATCTTTAGGATTTAGAAGCCAAGGTTGTTCATTATTCACACAAAATTAAATACTGGGAATGAGGAAGGTGTTAGTCCTGCTGTACTCTACACTAGTCAGGCTGACCATGATATTCCAGATGTGGGCATTGCCTTTCAAGAAAGGAATGCGTCCTGGAGCTGGTCTCGTGCAGCCCAAACAGAAAAGTAAGGGGTTAGAAACCCTGCAAGCCCAGGAACAGCTGCAGAAACTCATGCTGCTTACCTTGGAGAAGGGAAGATTCAGGAGGTACCTACATGAAGACACTCTTCAGACACTTGAGAGGATGCCATGTGGCTCTGATAGAACTGAACTATGCTGCAGAGCTTCCTGCCTGTCGAAAATGGAATGGGCTCTTCCCTCAGAACAGAATGTGCTGCCATGGAAGAAAAGGGTTCTCGGGGCTGAGCACGCAGGCATCACTTGGGGTTGTAGAAGGGTTGTGAGCATTCAGACTAGATGTTTTCTGCAGGCTCTCTAAACCCTGGCAATCCAAAATTTAAATTAATTAGCATGCCGGGCACTTTGCTACTTAGTGTTTCTGGAACACCCTCAGCTCTGTGGCCCTGTGCAGGGCGAGTACAGCAATGATGCACACACTCCCGGCCAAGTCAGTCTCCGCTAGTTGAATGGAGGCAATTCCAGCCAAGTCTGTCAGCATGATTGGATTTCTTCTTCCTTCCAACTGTCTGTCAGTGATTACAAAATTGTATGTTTTGCTTTGTAAGACTGTCACAAAGCACCTTCAGAGCAATGAAAAAAAAAACAAAGAGCAACTACTTATGATCCTCACAAACCTTAGAATAGGACTCTGGCCAGTTCCTCAGCTGATACTATGCTTCCTTGTTCATATGTAATATCATCATTATTTTTTAGCTGATGTGCTTGATTTATGGCCCTTAGTGTCTTTGAAGTAATGCAGTTGGTAATTGTAATCCCTTTATTGATTTTTATAAAACTACTTTTATTTTTTAACTGAGAAACCACCTCTAAAGCAATTGAATCACACACTCTGGATCTCTAGCTGCTTGGGTGGTAATGTGAATATTCAAATAGGGTTATTGCCAGCTTTGGACAACATTTTCTCCGGAACTATCTTTAAATTCCCTAATGAATCTATTAATAAGCATGTTTTGCTAACCAATTCACTCAACCTTGTTTTAACTATCTCTGGTATTTGTGTATGTCAAAGGTATCTAAATAAAAATGATCAAATGGAACAAGGAATTAGCTCACTTTCCAAAAAACACACACTCGTATTAAGTTATCTTATGAAAGGAAGGTGAAAACTGCTAAGAGAAGAAAATGATAAAAAACAGGCACTGGCATTTAATCTCTCTCTGATAGAAGCCAAAGTCCTTGCCTGAGGTAAGTTTTCTTGATGGATTTCTAAGCTGCTGGTTTTGATCTCCTTTTCTCAATATGCATGTTTCCCCATGAGGCCCATAACAGCTTTTGAAAGTGGTCATTTTACTCATATTTAATGGGCCGGGTGTATTTGCTGCTCTCTGCCCTGAAATTTGCCAAACTTGCCGCCATCAGTGTGAAAACAAGCTGTAAGGAGTAGGCAGAGCACGTGAATCAGTGCTGCTAAAAGGAGAGGCTAGATTCCCACGGTTATGTTGCAGAAGCCCTGTCCAGGTTAGGCACCTTCCAGTCTCTGCACTTGGCTCAAAGCTTTTGATATGTTCTGCTGTGTGATGCAATGGAAAGGACCCTGTATTGGGAGTCAGAAAGATGGGGTTTGGTTCCAGCTCTGTCACTGACCAGCTGGGTAATAATGGTTAACCCAAAACTTCCCTAAAACTCTGCTTCCTCTCTGTAAAACAAAGGTAGTATTTTTCTAGCTACCTCACCAAAGCTTATGAGAATCAAATGGTAATAACACTTGATAAGTAAGTAATAAGTCTCCAATCAAACATATGCTCATGGTATTTATCATACAAGATGACAGTGGGGAAATATTTCAGACTATACACAATAGGTAAAGGAAATGAGGTACGTATGCAGAAGGAAAAAAAATTCACACGTAAACACAAATAGGTGTGTGTTAAGTTCATGGGAATTTTATGTAATTTAGATCTGGGCCAGTCTAATATGAAACCTTCGTAAGCATAGGTTTAGTTAAGCCTCCTCCAGGTTGTGCTAATGACCATATGAGAATATTTACACAATGACATACAAGCACAGACATAGAAGGGGCAGGGCCAACATGGGCACATTCTGCAGAAGAATGCAACAGTCTCATCACACTGTGTGGCATCGGATTGTTTACCTGTCCGTTTCTCACACGAGTCTGTGAACTCCATGAGGGCAGTGACTGTGTCTATTTTACTCATCCCCACTCCCCAGCAAGTGCGGTTTCCTAGGCTACCTATGCACAGAATCATCTCACTCTGTGTTCGATAAAAGTAAAAAATGTACATAATCCTGAACAGCAATCATAAAGGAAGGGCAGCCAGATGAAGCCAAGGTCAGACTGGGGTCCTAGGAGATGCCGATGGATACCCGGGCCCATTACAGTGGCTGGTTCCCAGGCTCCTTCCAAACCTCAGACTCTAACCACAGAGCCTAAGAATCTACATTTTTAAAGTGTTCTTGGTCATTATGAACCCTGATGTTTGAGAAGCATGTCGGAGACCATGTTTTAGAGGCTATCATGCTCAATCTCCAAATAGTAAAAAGAAGTTTACTTAAAATGAGCACATTAAACAGGAAAAGACTTGGATTTGAGGACAGCTTCCACTTCTTAACTGTAAATAGCATGACCTTAGGTGTGTCACTTAAGTCTCATTTGTAAAGTGTGAATAGCAAAGCCCTCCTCACAGGTAGTTGGAGAGAGCAAAGAGAAGAACTGTATATGAAAGTGCTACAGAAACTCCTAGAGTCATCCCTGAGATCATGGATGCAGCTGCATTTTTCGATGTTAGTGTGGTGGCTGCCTGAGCCCTCAGACACTGGCTGCAGAGAAAAGCTGACCAAGTAAGACAGTGCCAGCATGTGAGAGCCACTCACAGTTGGGAGACGGCACCCTCGTGTTCCTCTCTCACCCACACACCCTCTCCTGAGTGTCAGTATTAGAACTGGACCCTCCTCATTAATATTTCATTAAAAAGACAAGATCCAGCCCCATCATAATATTAACAATATGCATTTACTCAGTACTACTCGCTGGACACTCTATGCATATTATCTGCTTTACTCTTCAAAAACCCTTGTGAGGTAGTATTATTGGTTGGCATCTTTATTCTCTCTCTCAGAAGAAGAAAGCAAGGCACAGAGAAATTAAGAACTTGTTCAGAAACACTCTCTGAGGCAGTAATGCCAGGGCTTGAATCCAGTCTGACCCCGGAGCCTGTCCTGAGCACTGCGCAATACCACTCATGAGCATGAGAAAAATACCCTGGGCGCCTTCCTACACGGCTGACCTTGAAGACATGCAGACAACCAAAGTAAAGAAAGAAACACAAACTAGTCTTAGCAGCCTGGCCAGCATCCTGCCCACGGCACTAAGCTGACACTACAACTCTGCAACTTTTCCTTGTTCAAAAATTTAGATTGTGGTTACATACAGAAGTAATGAAAATATGGTCTTGATTGCCTTAGTCCTAGTTTAGGAAACTACTGATTCTCAATGACATAAGAAAATTACTGGCGAATCCATTATGAGTTCTGCAGCTAGTATATGATATCTCGAAGTACAGGGAATTACTGGAGTGAGAGCCTCTAGATGAAGTAAGCTAGGGCTTGAAAATTGATTGGACATTTCTCAGGATAAAGCTGCAAGCTCTTCTACTGCTGGATATAAAAATGCAGAGCTTTCAGATCCCATAGGAATATTTCAGCATCTAGTTACATTTCTTGAGAGTGACTAGAAGTACTGACACATTTACTTTTCTTTTAAAGGGCAAGATATCATCTGTCATCACTGATTAATACTTAGGGAGAGTCATTCTTCATAAACCATCCAGCAGTCAGTGTAGCAACCCAGGTGGCAAGGGGCTGGAAATGCAGTCTTTCCTGAACCAGAACCAGGAAGACAAGCCTGGAAGGTGGGGTGGAGCAGGAGAGAGGCCCACAATTAGACCATGCTAATGACGAAGTAAGGAGCCCATAGAAAAGGTTTGAAATGGCCAAGTCAAGGTTGCAGTTTTCCCTTCTTTTCTAAAAGCAATAAGGAGTAACGCAATGAAGAGAAACCCATATCTTCAGTGAAATTAAGAGGTGTATATAACCCCAAACTACCGTGTTAAAGGAAGAGGACTTAGATGCAGTGATGGTCAAGAGGGATGCTGAAAGAGGCTAGGAGAGAATGCCTGTGCCACAGAGCTCAAATCCACGGAGAAAGCACAATTCTGTAAAGTAAGAGGTACCATCTGAGAGGAAAGGCAATGACTCCTTGTATGGAATAACAGGAAGGGTGTGTGTGGGAATTGGCCCTATGAGCTATGAAGACTTGTTATAAAACTGTAATAATTAAGATAGTGTGGTTCTGGGGCAGGTATAGATAAATTATCCAATAAAAGGGAACAGAGAGCCCAAAGCAGACCCACACATATATGAAAATGTGATTCATGACAGAAAAAGAGTTACAGATTAGTGGGGAGAGGAGGAACTATTCAATAAATTGCACAATAAAAAGTAATGGGCCAATTAGTTATCCATTAAATATGAAATGGGATTTCTACCTCTCAAAATATAAAAATTCAATTCCAAGCAGATTAAAGACTTCAATATGAAAGGCAGAACTGTAAAAGTTTTAAAAAGGTAGTACAATAATCTACCATTATTACATAGAGCAGGGAAGAATTTTATGAATTAGCATAAAAGCCATAAATCATAAAGTTCAGCATTGATACATTAAATTAATTTAAAATTAAGAACTTCCATTCATGAAAAGATATCTTAAGAAGAGTAGAAAGACCTGCCACAAAGCTAGGAACAGTTTTGCGACATAATTAATTCACAGAGGACTGGTAGGTGTCAGAACGGCAACAATGAAACATATCGGCACAAAAAGAGATGACCTACAGAGACTGGGCAAAAGTCACAAGCTGGCATTTCATTGATGAAGATACAAGTATGGTCATGAGCACATGAAAAAATGTTCAGCCTTGTTGGTAATTACAGAAATGCAAGTTAAACAATGAAACTTCATTTCCCTGTATCTGTTGGAGTAAGTTAGCAGTCTAAGAGTACTAAGTATTGGAAGGATGTAGAAGTCTGTCCATAGATTGACATTACCCTGTAGATTCAAACATATCTGTACTCCACGATCCTGCATATCCAGTCATAGGTAGACCCTAGAGAAACGACTTTCCCTGTCAGAGTGAGAGGGCAGTGAGTTCGAAGGCCACTGTGCTGGTGAAGGAACAGAGTCACAAACTTGCATGCCTTGCTAGTGGAAGTGTAAATTGAAATGACCTTTTGGAGAGCAATTTGTCAGTGTATCTTGAAATTAAAATGTTATGTTCTCTTAGATCCTGCAGTTCCACACCTGAGAAGTAGTTCCAGTCCTGACCAGTGTGGGTCAGTTGCTTGGGCGTTGTCCCGGAAAGTAAAAAGTTGCAAGTTTAATTCCAAGTCAGGGCACGTGCCTGGTTTGTGGATTGGAGTACACATGCAAGAGGCAACAGATTGATGAAACATGATGTTTCTCCCCTTTCTCCTTCCCTTCCCCTCTCTCAAAAAACAAATAAATAAAATTTAAACAAAAAGAAAAGAAATAGTCACAAATGTGTGAAATTATGTACAAGAAAGAAATTCATTTTAGCATTATTTGAAATTTCAAAATATTTGAAATAATCCAAATACCTTTCAAAGAATACAATGAACTACTATGCAGCCCTTAAAAACCTAAGGGAAGTAAGATCAAGGGTGGGAAGTGAGGATGGCTGGGGTCAGGGGGAGTGGTGGGGGAAATGTAGACAACTGTACTTGAACAACATTAAAAACATTAAAATTAAAAAATAGTAATTGAGCCCAATATGTACTCATATGGATGACTCTTCAAGGTATATTGTTAACTGAAAAAACAAGGTACATATGCTGCATTTGCATATTTGAAACAAATATATCCACATGTTCATATAATCACATCCATACATATCTATGTACATATCTGTGTGTACATGTGTGTGTGTACATGTGTGTGTTTATTAACACAAATGTGCATGAACATAGAATATCCCTGGAGTACACACAGAAAACCAGAGTGTAACTGATTTCAGAGATGTGCACAAATGAGTCAGAGGCCAGGTTTGCAGGGAGTTACACTTTTAAATTGTACACTCTTATGCATGTTTTAAAATTTTCTAAAGTAAGTATGTGCATGTATGATATATTAAAAAATAATTTTAAAAAATAGAACAGTCACCAGTCATGGTAGACTGGGAATCTGGAATCAGGAGATCAGTGCAGAGTGGGGACATACCCTGCTCCTCAAGCTGAGGCTCAGGCAGAAGAACGTGGGAAGACCTAGAGAGCAATGTCAGTGCAAGCAACAAATCCATAATGGGGGAGGCTGCGAGGAGCGGGAACTCATAATTCATTTGGGGTAGAAGGCAGAAATTACATGGTCTGACCCTGGGCACCAGCATTATTCAAAGTTCTTGATACTGAGCCAATATGTTGTCTTTGTGGTTGTATTTTTTATTATATCTTTTCCACTACCATTTAATCCCTTTATGTTCCCCTTCCCCTAGCAATCAGCACACCATTGTCCATGTCCATAAGTCCTCTTTCCTTTTCACTCAATCCCTCCACCCGCTACCTTCCCCACCCCTGTCCTTAGCTGTCATCCTGCTCTCTATGAGTCTGTCTCTATTTTGCTTGTTAGTTCAGTTTGTTCATTAGATTCTGCATATAAGTGAAATCATATGGTATTTGTCTCTCTCTAACTGGCTTATTTTACTTAGCATAATGTTCTTTATATCCATCCATACTGTCACAAAGGGTAAAACTTTCTTCTTATCTGCAACCAAGTACTATTCCATTGTGTAAATGTCCCATAGTTGTTTTATTCACTCATCTACTGATGCACACTTGGGCTGCTTCCATATTTTGGTGATTGTAAGTAGTTCTGCAATGAACATAGGGATTCTTATGTTCTTTCAGAATAGTGTTTAGGGTCCCATCAGATATATTCCCAGAAGCTGGGTCAAATGGCAGATCCATTTTTAATTTTTTGAGGTGTCCCCATACTGCTTTCCACAGTGGCTGCACCAGTCTGCATTCCCGCCAACAGTGCAAAAGTGTCCATCTTTCTCCACGTCCTCACAGCACTCATTGTTTGTTGATTTATTGGTGATAGTCATTCTGACAGGTGTGAGATGACTTTAATTTGCATTTCCCTGATGATTAGTAACATTGAGCATCTTTTTCTATGTATATTGTCCATCTGTATGCCCTCTTTGGAGAAGGGTCTATTTACTCCTTTGCTCATTTTTAAATAGGGCTGTTTGGGGGGGGTTTGGTGATGAGTTTTATAAGTTCTTTATAAATTTTGGATATTAACCCCTTATCAAATGTATCAGCAAATATATTCTCTCATTCTGTGGGTTGTCTTATTATTTTTGTTTATGTTTTCCTTTGCCATATAAAACTTTTTAGTTTGATGTAGTCCCATTTGTTTATTTTTTCTTTTGTCTCCCATGCCTCAGGAGATATAGCTGATAAAAGATTGCTATAAGCAATGTCCAATATTTTCTTCTATGGTTTTTATGGTTTCAGGTCTAAGTAGTAATCAAAAACCTCTCAACAAACCAAAATGCTGAGCCAGATGACTTCACATGTAAATTTTACCCAACATTCGGAGAAGAACTAACACCTCTCCTTCCTGAACTATTTCAAAAATTTTAAGAGGAGGGAAGGCTCCAGAGCCCATTTTACAAGCATTATCCTAATTCCAAAACCAGAAAAAACAACACACAAAAAAGAAAATTATAGGCTAATATCCTGAAGGAACATATACACTAAAATACTCAACAAAGTATTAGCAAACAAAATACAGCAATTCATCAAAAAGCAATGCATACACCATGATCAAGTGGGATTTATTCTGGGAATGCAAGGCTGGTACAAAATTCATAATCAATAAATGTGACTCCCCACATAAGCAAAATAGAGAATAAAAACCAAATGATCATAAAAATAGATGCAGAAACAATATTTGATAAAATCCAGCACCAATGTATGATAAAAACTCTCAGCAAAGTGGGATTAGAGGGAACATACATAAACACAATAAAAGCCATATGACATACACACTGCCAGCATCATACTCAATGGGCAAAAACTATAAGTGTTCCCCTTAAGATCAGGAAAAAGGCAGAGATGTCTGCTTTCACCTGTATAATTCAACATAGTACTGGAAGTCCTAGCCACAGCAATCAGACAAGAAGAAGAAACAAAAGGCATCCAATTTGGAAAGGAAGAAGTAAAACTGGCATCATTTGCAGACATGATACTGCACGTAGAAAACCCCAAAGATTCTACCAAGAAACTACTGGAACTGATAAATGAATTCAGCAAAGTAGCAGGGTACAAAATTAATATCCAGAAATCAGTTGCATTTTTATATGACAATAATGAACTAACAGAAAGGGAAATTAAGGAAAAAAATCCATTCACAATTGCTACAAAAAAAAATAAAATACCTAGGAATAAACCTAACCAAGGATATAAAAGACCTCTTTTTGAAAAATTATAAGACACTGAAGAAAGAAATTGAAGAAGATACAAATAAGTGGAAGCACATACCGTGTTCATGGATAGGAAGAATTAACATCACTAAAATGTCCATACTACCCATAGCAATCTATAGATTGAACACAATTTCTATCAAGATTCCAATGATGTATTTCACAGAACTAGAACAAATATTTCAAACATTTATATGGAACCAAAAAAAGCCCCACATAGCAACAGCAATCCTGAGAAAAAAAGAACAAAGTTGGAGGAATCATACTACCTAACATGAAACTATACTATAAAGCCATAGTAACTAAAACAGCATGGTACTGGCATAAAAACAGATGCATAGATCAATGGGACAGAATAGAGAGCCCAGAAATAAACCCACACCTTCCTAGTGAATTAGTATTTGACAGAGGATGCAAGTACAGACAATGGGCTAACGATAGTTTATTCCATAAATGGTGTTGAGAAAATTGGACAGATTCATGCAAAAAAAAAAAAAAATGAAACTAGACCACCCTCTTACACCACACACAAGAATAAATTCAAAATCGATTAAAGATTTAAAAGTTAGACCTTCAAAACCATACTTGGTCTTAATCGGGAAGCTTTATATGTTTCCAGGATTCTGGAGTAAGTCTCCACCAAGGTAGCCAAAGAGGAGGTGGTAGAGAAAACTAGGAATGGCCAGCTGGAAAGGAAAGTGAAGGAGCAGGAAACTGGCCATTGGTAGCAGGCTGAAGAGACCTGCCTGGTCCAGGCAGGGCCAGTTACACCATTTGTAGGGGCTGGGGCAAAATGAAAATGCCCAGCCTCTTGTTCAAAAGGCAAGAAAATGTACCATTCATCAAATGTACTAAAACATAAAGATTTTTCCTCCTGCCATCTTTCTCTTGACTTGTCATGGTATTTTATATTTGCAATGTAATATCATTCTAAGTAAAGAAAAATTAAAATTTTAAATTATTATCATGCATTTTACAATTCATTTTTATATCATGTGATGACAGTTTAAATGCAAAATAAAAGCATTTAACTCATAGGCAGGACCACTGAAATTATACAACTCATATTTTGTAGCTCATCCATGCATATGTATTTTGTTCTTACCAGAAAAGTGGCAGTGCCACACAAAATTAACTCCATTGTTTTATTTCACTTCTTAATATGTGTACATTCTACCAATACTCTACCTTTGCTTATGGATGAGTAAGGAAGGACCGAAAGAAAAAGAACTGTGGGTTGTCCAATCTTTCCCTTTCTTCTGTGTCGTTAATTTTTCTGTAAGCAGTTGGCTAATACAAGGAAGTGATATGAGTTAACAAGGATGTGATTTGGTTCCTTGGTCATTCCTGTGTCTTAGAATGCCATTGCCTCTTTTCTATGCTTGAAGCAAGTTCTGATTTAAATGGAAAATGTGGCCTCTTGGGGCTGCCAGCATTCCCACTTATTCAGTCATATCCAGAACCCACTTATCTTGTATTCCTTTGAGTCTCCCCAACTCCCATGTGTTGTGGGTCCACAGGAACTCTGTGCTCATGGGGCATCAGGAGTGCCACCTGCAGATGGGCGCCAAGGAATGTCAAGTTTACACAGACAATAGGAGATTGTGTAATAGGGGTGGCAGTGGACACACACTGTGCAAGTGCTGCTCAGGCCTGTGTTCCATTGTCCGCCTCTGACTTAATTTACCAAAAAACAGGTTCAGAAGTAAAATTATTAAGAATTTCATGATGATGAAAGTAGAGTATTAAAGAAAACTCAGGGCCCTTCTAAGCACAGAGCCCTGTGCAACAGCACTTGTGTGGCTGTGAAGCCAGCCCTACCTCCTGGAGTTTGCTATGTGTATGTGGATACACATAGTTGGTTCTCTCTTGCCAATATTTTTCTTTTCTATTTAATATCATAATAAATGCGTAGGAGGTACAATGCTAGAGCCACCATATTGAAACGTGTGTGAATGACGAGCATTATGTTATAAATTTTGATTTTTCAGTGTTCTCTTTACCAGTTCATTACCAACCTATCTCTCTGTGAGAAAACAAAACCATCTTCTGAGGACTCTCAGTGATGCTGCCCTGAATTCTTACGATTATTACTGCAGGCTGTGGAAATTCCCCCTAAAGAGCTAGGAATGAAATCTTAAGTCTGGAGCTTTCTTCGGGGAATAAGCTCAAACGGATAAATTCTGGGATGAGTATGCAGTGGAGAAACAAATGGGAGTGGCAGTGTGTGTGCCCCTACTGTCTGTGTAAACTTGGCAAGAATGTATTGGGTTTCTCTGCATCCTTTACTTTGCCATGTGATAGAGACTACACAATCGGAAGAAAATGTTTCCATCATTGTGATGCCTATTCTATTGAGAGCTTTTCAAAATATATTTGACCTCCAATTGCCCCAGAAAGAAAGTTGGCTCTATTATACAAAGTGACCAGACTCAGGACAGGGAGGAAAGTCTCTTCAGTTTTGATCAGCTGTATCAGGCGTGAATACGTCTGAAAAGAGTGTCCTTGTAAGAGACCTGAACCAAGTCACTTCATTTGTCAATCGTAAAGGATCTGATAACAATAGTATACATATACAGCTTGTGGGCTTTATATGATTTAAATAAGATGGACTTGGCCTAACACCTGTGCACAGAAGGTGCCCCATAACTGTCAGTCATTACTATGAGCTGTTACCCCAGCTAGTGTTAGAGGTAGAGAGGGTGGCAGCACCCCACATATTCCTCTTCAGCCACCTGCTCCTTTTATCCCAATGGAATACTCAGGGATATTTACAGGAGAATTCTCCTGGCAAGTCCTCAGACTTCACCACCATGTGTTCCCCACCCTTAGATAACAGTTTCCTGGACTTTATCAAAAGGCCCAGGTGACAGGCCAGTAGAACAGTGTATTCTACAGCCCCTTTCTCTAGACCCACCACCTGGCACTACCTGTGCTCATTCCTCTATAGGGACGAATTACAATGGTCCCGGGGATGCCATTTTATTTAAGGCCATTATCAGAATTTCTTCCCTTAGAGGAAGGAAAGTAAAGCCTATAATATGTATCATTAGATCTTTAAAAATGCTTCAGTGCATGAAGAGATAATCAATATCACTAATCATCAGGGAAATGAAAATCAAAACCACAATAAGATATTACCTCACACCTGTCAAAATGGCTATTATCAAAAAATAAGACATAATAAGTATTGGTGAAATTGTGGAGAAAGGGAACACTTGTGCACTGCTGGTGAGAACACAAATTGGTACAGCCACTACAGAAAACAGTGCAGTAATCCTCAAAAATTAGAAAAGAACTACCATATGATCCAGCGTTTCCACTTCTGAGTATTTATCTAAATCCAAAACACTGATTCGAAAAGATATGTGCATCTCTATGTTAATTGCATCATTACTTACAATAGCCAAGATATGGAGACAACTAAGTTGTCATCAATAGATAAAAGGATAAGAAAATGTTATATATACTTATATAACAGAATATCATTCAGCCACAAAAAGTAATGAAATCTTGCCATTTGCAACAATATATATAGACCTTGAGGGCATAATGTTAAGTGAAATAAGAAAACGAATACCAGCTTCCAGTCAAGATGGGGCATAGGTAAACATGGCTCACCTCCTCACACAACCACATCAAAATTACAACTAAACTACAGAAAAACCATCACTCAGAAATGTCAGGAATTGATTTGAATGGCAGTCTGACAACTACAGAATCAAAGAAACCACATCCATCCAGATGGTAGGAGTGGTGGAGACACAGAACAGGCTGGTCCCACACCCACGTGTGGTGGTTAAAAATTCAGAAGAGATATCTCAGAAACAAGGGGTCTCGGCCCCACACCAGTACCCCCAGCCCAGGGTTCCAATGCCAGAAAGATAAGTCCCCATAACTTCTTGCTATAAAAACCAGCACTTTGAGTGGAAGAAACTTCTGGATTCCCAAACAATTCCTCTTATAAAGGACCCACACACAGACTTACTCAGACTCACTCCCTCTGAACTCCAGCACTGGGGTAGGTACCTTGAAAAGCACCAGTGGCATATACAAAGGAACTGAAGTGTCTGGCATCAGGGCAAGAGCTGGAAGACAGCTTTCTCCCAGACAGAACAGTGGGCAGAGGCCATGGTTCCTTTTCTGAATCCTCCCCACCACAGAGCCACAGGGCCGGCAGGCAGGTGCCATATCTGAGATTCCATCAATCTGGCTCACACTGTTTGCCTTGACCCTGAGGCTCTGTGCCACCCAAGCTGTTAATAGTGGCATTTGCACATAAATGGCTTGTCTTGACTCATGCTTCACATCTTCCTAAATCCTCTCAAACAAGTAACAGCCAGCCTCACCAAGCCCCCAGCCCCTGTACCTCTTGCTAAGTGGCCCCGAGCACAGCACTAGCAGCAGCCAGCCTTGTTTCACAGTCTGGTTTCACCTGGGAATCTCCAACCCAGCACAAGTATGAACCATATCTAGATTGGTTTGTAGCTCATGCTGGGTGACCCTGGGGAGAACACAGGTTGGGGCTGACCTTGGCCTGCACCACCGGAGAAACTCCAAAGCCTACACACTCATTGGACAGCTACAGACCTGATCCTCCACAGAAGGTGGAGGTTGGTGGCCAGTGGTCACAACCAGTCTTTGCAGCTGACTGGCCTGGGTAAATCTCTCCCATTCACCTGTCAACAGCAATCAAGTCTCAACTACAAGAGGATGGTATACTCAGCCCACATGAAGGGCATACTTCGAGTACCCAGCTTGGATGATATGGGAGGCTTTACTAACTGGACCCTACAGGACACCTACTACATTAGGCCATACAAAGACAGAGAGTCATAGCAGCTCTACCTAATACCTACAAACAAACACAGGGAGGCTGCCAAAATGAAGAGACAAAGAAACATGGCTCATATGAAAGAACAGGTCAAAACTCCAGAAAAAGAACTAAACAAAATGGAGATAAGCATTCTCTCAGATCCAGAGTTCAAAACACTGGTTATAAGCATGCTCAAGAACTTAGTGAGGACCTCAATAGTATAAAAAAGATTCAGTCAGAAGCGAAGGATTCACTAACTGAAATAAAGAACAATTTTCAGGGAAACAACAGTAGAGTGGATAAAGCTGAGAACCAAATCAATGATTTGGAACCTAAGGAAACAAAAAACAATCAATTGGAACAAAAAGAAAAAATAATCCAAACAATGAAGATATTATAAGGAACATCGGGGAAAACTTCCAGCATTTCAATATTTGCGTCATAAGGGTACTAGAAGAAGAAGAGAAAGAGCAAGAACTTGGAAATCTCCTTGAAAAATAAGGAAGGAAAACTTCCCTAATTTGGTGAAGGAAATAGACATGCAAGTCCAGGAAGCAGAGAGAATCCCAAACAAGATGGACACAAAGAGAACCACACCAAGACACATCACAATTAAAATGCCACAGGTTAAATATAAAGAGAGAATCCTAAAAGCAGCAAGAGAAAAGCAATTAGTTACCTACAGGGGAGTTCCCATGAGACTGTCAGGTGATTTCTCAAAAGAAACTTTGCAGGCTAGAAGGGACTGGCAGGAAATATTCAAAGTGATGAAAAGTAACAACCTACAGCCAAGATTGCTCTACCCAGCAAAGCTATCATTTAGAATCAAAGGGCAGATAAAGAGCTTCCCAGACAAGAAAAAACTAAAGGAGTTCATCATCACCAAACCATTATTATATGAATTGTTAAAGGGACTTATTTAAGAAAAAGAAGATCAAAAGTACCAAGGTGTCCAACCTTCTGGCATCTCTAGGACACACTGGAAGAAGAGGAGTTGTCTCGGGCCACACATGAAATACATTGCGACACATAATCACAAAACAATCTCACGTCTTATGTAAATTTACAATTTTGTGCCGGGCTGCATTCATAGCCATCTTGGGCTGCAAGTGGCCCGTGGCCATGGGTTGGACACCCCTGAATTCAAAACTATGAACAATAAAATGGCAATAAATACATATCTATGAACAACTGAATCTAAAAAACAAATTGAGCAAACAAGAAGAATAGAGACAGAATCACGGGTATGGAGAGCATTTTGATGGTCACCTGATGGGAGGGGGGTGTGGGGGAATGGGTGACGAGGTGAGGGGGTTAAGAAGTACAAATAGGTAGTTATAGATTATCCATGGGGATATAAATTACAGTATGGGAAATGGAGTAACCAAAGAACTTATGTGAATGACCCGTGGACATGAACAAGGTGTGGGGATTGCCTGAGGGAGTGGGGGCTGCTAGGTGGAGGGGAGCAAAGGAGGAAAAACTGGGGCAACTGTAATAGCATAATCAATACAACGTAATTTAGAAAAATAAATAAATGCTGTCAATTCAGTTTGAACCCAACCAAGACTTCCTTTTCACCACCCAAACATAACTTCATCCCTACAAAGAGTTTATTGGATAGAGCATACTATATTTCTTTAAAAGAAAAAAGAAAAACAAATACCATATGATCTTACTTATATGTGGAATCATTTTTTAAAAGCTCAGATACAGAGAATAGATGGGTAACATGGGTAAAGTGATCCATTTCTGTCTTATATACAACTTATAGTAAATGAAAACATTCCTTGAAAGGCCCAAATTACCAAAGTTGACAAAATAATTTATTTTTATAAAACATGAAAAGCCCCATATCTATTAAAGAAATTGAATTTAAATTACAAACCTTCTCACAAAGACAGCGTCAGGCCCAGGTAGCATCACTGTTGATGAATGGCCAAACAACTCTGAAAAGGAACATCATTGGAGAGCCTGTACAACTGATTTCAAGGTAACAGTAATCCAGACTATGTGGTATCAGTCTAAAAACAGATAAAGAGATCAGTAAAATAAAATAGATAATTCAGAATAGGCCCAACCTTATATTGCAAATCAATATTTAATATATACTAAGCAGTTTAGTATAATAATTTATTTAGACTTAGTCACCTTATGAGATAGCTACTTGGGTGCCTCATAAGGTGACAAAGACGGGTATTAATACCCACATGTGATAGATGAGGAAGCTGCCACAGAGAGGCTGTATTACCAGCCAAGGGTCACACAGCTGGCAAGTGGACAGGCCAGGCTTGAAAAGCACATGGAGCACACCAAGAATTTTTACTCTGTGTCATTTTTTCAGTAACTGTCAGTGTACAAAATTATTACAATATGAGAATTTATACTCAACCCACTACACTGTTCTCCTTCTATGAAAAGTGTTTCTTTCTTTTTTTTTTTTATCGATGATGTTTTGTTTTTTTTTTAAGATTTTATTTATTTATTTTTTAGAGAGGGAAGGGAGGGAGAAAGAGAGAGAGAGAGAGAGAAACAGCAATGTGTGGTTGCTGGGGGATATGGCCTGCAACCTAGGCATGTGCCCTGACTGGGAACCGAACCTGCGATGCCTGGTTCGCAGCCCGCGCTCAATCCACTGAGCTACACCAGCCAGGGCGAAAAGTGTTTCTTTATTAAATCAACCTTATAGACCCTGGGAAAATGTATAAATGTATAAATGGCAATATAAATCAAACCTATAGTATTAATATTTTGAGCTATGTTTAGGGGAAAATAGTGAATATTTGGTATTTTAATTATTTATACTATATAATGACATATTAATTAGTAGGTAAGCCTAGGGGCAACTTAGATTTGTTATCTTTAATTGGCAAGTAAAAGATGATTCAGCTAAGATTACAAGTAGTTTGGAGCATGGGAATTTAAGATCATGGTACATATATCAGGGGACACAGAGGACAGAAGTTTTCCCTCCCAGGAAGGGTGTTTTATCACAGTTATTGTTAGCATGTCAGCACACAGAGATAATAAAAAGCAGGCTAATAAACATTTAATTGGTTTTATTATTTCTAAATTCTTTACAGTAATGCACCTCCTTAGTGTCTACGCCTGACATAGACCACATTTATCATACCCACTGCTATGCTGCTGCTTAAGACTGCCCATATGTGTAACTTTAAAGTTTTAGATGTATGAGAATTATTTACATACAGACATACCTCACTTTATTGTGCTTCACAGATGTTGCATTTTTACAAATTGAAGGCAAAACCCTCCACCAGCAAGAACATTAAGCTCACTGGATTGCAATACCAGCTTATCACAGTGGCCTGAAACCACACCTGTGGGATCGCCAAGGTAAGCCTGTACTTGATGTGATTTGTTTTATAGATGGATGGATTTATAAATGCATTTTAAAATGTATTAAATAAGTTAAGTTGTTGTAATACTGTGGTTTATGATAAGGAATATATATTTGGTCTTTGTTCAGTTTCTAACACAGAGCTCCTAAAACTCTTGGAACTCCCTGAGTGCTGAGAATCATAAAGGTGTCTCTTGTTACGACAATGAGAGGGCTTTCGGATCACACCTAAGGATAGAGGCTGAGCAACAGAGGAATCAACCCTGTGATTAGGTGGTTGGAAGTTTCATGCCCACCCCCACCTTTACCCTACTGCCCCCCGCCGACCGCCCACTGTCCTCTGGGGATGAGAAGAGGCTGGGGACTGAGTTCAATTACCAAAGGCCAATGATTTAATCAAACATGCCTGCATAATGAAACCTCCATAAAAAGAAAAGAAAGTTTAGAGAGTTTCCAGGTTAGTGGAAGAAAGGAGATCTGGGGAGAATGACACACTTGGAGAGGGCACCGAAGTTCCATGTCCCATCCCCATACCATGCCCTACACATCTCTTCCATCTGGCTACTCCTGAGTTAGGTCCTTTCATAATACACCAGTAATCTAGTATGCACAATATTTCTCTGAGTTTTGTGAGCTGCTCTGGCAAACTAATTCAACCCAAGAAGTGAGTCTTTGAAACCATTGATCCATACATAGCTCTGTGGTTGGAGCACAGGTGAGAACCTGGCCTTGTGACTGGGGCTGAAGCGTGTGTTGAGTGGAGGAGGCTTGTAGAACCAAGCCCTTAGCCCACAGGATGTGTATGAGGAGAAGTCATCGTCCCAAGGTCGTGGAGTTAGCAAGTGGTTGAGCTGAGAATCAAACATGGTATCTGCCTCCTCGAGCCCAAGCCTTTAAATTTTTGAAATCATAACTTTAATTAAATTGAATATTAATTTTGAAGACCACAGTGGTCCCTGAAATAGTCCTTGGGCATAAAAGCTATCTTCAAGGACACCAGAGAGCACGCTGATAAATAGTAACTCCATAAGTAAGATATTATTGTTATAGAAGAGAAAACTTCATTGAGGTTGACTAACTTAGTAGGTGGTTAGTAGGTCAACCACCTACTAACTTACAGGGGCAATATTCTATCTCAAGTCTATCTGAGAAACCACTTGAGAGCCAGTGGTTTCAACCAGTCTGACAGAAAGTGCCGTAAGACCTTGCTTCTTTTCATTGTGGTCCACAGACTGCCAGCACTGAGGCACGTACTCAAGAGTTTGCTAGAAATATGAAATCTCAGGCTGAAGACAAGAATTGGAATCTGTATTTTAACAAGATCCCCAGGGACTGAGATGCGCTAGAATTGGGAAACACTTCTCTCATTAACCTGACCTCAAACTCCCTGCCATTTAGAATTTCCTGGGCCTCAGCACACAGCTGACTTACATTTCAATGATATTTTCTGTGGAGCACTTCTGCTAGCCGAGAGGTATGAATGAACAAGGGGGGAAGGTACCTGGATGGTGAGAGTCAGAGAAAAGAAGAAGGTAATAGAGGAGAAGGGGAAAAAGACTTTGATAGTTCTGAATATTTCAACTGGAAATCTCGCCTTTCTAAATCACTCACTTCATGGGTAATTAAAGTCTAATTTCCATATCATTTCAAGTACATTTTATAGTTTTATCTCCACATTCATATTTTAAGTAGTGTGTATGAGTAGTAGATTGAATAACTTTTTTAAGTAGCCCTAATCATGGGAACTCCTGGTATCAATTGGATATGTAGAAATAATAAGGAAAAGGAAAGTGGGAGCCCATCTTTTCCTGACTCAACCCCCTCACTGCTATTAGTTTCATTAGTTCCATTCAGTTTAATACAGGTTCTGCCCTCTGTTCTCATATTTTTTGGCAATGCTTCAAATTTAATCTTTCCAAAATTAAATCAATCATTTTCCTTCAAAAATTGCTATTTATCTTGTAGTATCTCAGCTTAACACCAAGACTTTCTATTCAGGCCTCTTAGAATTCCAATACAGGCCCATACTCAGTGCCTCCTTCTCCGGTACTTATTGTCCCCAATATTGTAAATATTGTCCCCAATTACAATGGGTTCTGCCTCCTCAGTCTCTTTCTCATTTGCTCCCACCTTCCCTCCCTATGCCATGGCCTCCCTGTACACCCTGAATATTTATCACCTGAACCACTGAAACAGCTTCCTAATTGCTTTTCCCAACTCTGGTTCTCCATTCTTCAAATGGTAGACAGTCTCCCTTCAGGAAATGAATCTGATCATGTCACTCTCCTGAAAAACCTCTGATGGTTCCCATTGCTCACAGGACAATGTCCAGGCTCTGAACCCAGCTCCTGAGACCCTTCAGAACTGTTCCAGCCTGCCCCACATGCCCAGCGCTCTAGTGACCCCGAAGGGCTCACACCCCGCCACGTGCTTACACCATCCTCCACTTAGAATACACATACCCTCTCCATCTGCCAAACCCCTAACATTTATTAAAAGTCCCAACAGAGATGTCACCTCCCCAGTGAAGCCTCTCCTAATTCTCTGCCTCTAAGATGTGATCCCCAGACAAACAGCATTAGCATCACCTGGAAATTTGTTAGAAATGCAAATTCTCAGAATCTACTGCAGACCTACGGAACCAGAACCTCTGGCCGTGGTGCACAACAACCCTCAGTTCAGCGGGCCCTCCGGCGATTCTGACCCTCATTCAGGTTTGAGAACTGCTGCTCTCCTCACACTACGTTGTTGTAATTACCCACGGTTCTTTGTCCCCACTGGTTGACAAGGAGTACCTAACACGCAGGGGAATTGTCATGCTCATCCTTATTTCCTTGGCATCAAAAACATAGCATTCTATCAACCACTTCTAATCAAATAAAAATTAAGTTTTCCTCATCCTGGCTTTTTACAGTAATATCCAAAATATGTTTTTAAAAGACCACTATAGTTATTCCTCCTGCCACTTCTCTGACCTCCCTAAATTGTTAGATTCTCCATAGAAAGGAATTCTCCAGGGTTGGTAGGATGGTTGGACAACTGCTCTGTCTCCAAAGACCAGAAGGTGAAATCCCATTTAACGAGCCAGCCAGGCAGCCTCCAACACCAGTTCCTTTCGCTGACAAAGGACCTGGTGGAACAAGCTTTTAGGAGCCAGGCCTGTCTCCAAGGGCTTGGGAGTTTGTAGTCATTCATCTGCAATTGCTTCCAGCTGATTTTAAAGGACAATTGCCACAAGAAAACCTTGTTGAAGGCCCGAACATTTAATGCTCTCAGTAACGATAACCTCATTAAGGAATGACATAGGAGGAAAACATAACAGCCAACTGAATGTGTTTGGTTATTGTTTCTCTTTTGAAACACACACCTCCTACCATAATGGTATTTTAATATAATTCTGAAGTGTATTTGTACAAAGTGAGAGAAACTTTGGTTTCGACTCTGGCAGCACAATGGTGTGTATCTATGTCCCCGACCTAATATTAAATACTAATACAGAGGGCAGGGATTTGCATGTCTATTCCCCTTAGAGAAATAACTGGTACTAGATAGGCACTTTATAAATATTTGTTGATTATTGACTTTTTTCTTGGTTCTTACAATTCCATTTTAGTTAAAGACAAGAACCCACATGCTATGTATATGCAGTTTTCACATTCTTTTTATATAAAGAGAAATTGCTGTCTCCATTTTGAACTACAAAATGCAAATTAGTTTTGTGTTTTGTTTAAAATTCCCCAGTCTCCTCCAGCCACCACCCTGGAGAGTTGAGGATCTCCCATCTTTTCATGACCTGATTACTGAAGCCAGGGCGCAGCGGCAGTGGGTAACTTCCCAACACCCTGTTGTTAATAGTAACAGGTGAGGCACTGCTTTCTGGCTGAGACTGTGGGGCAGTCAATAGTTCTTTGTTGATTAATAACCGATTTCTACACTGATGAAAATGCACAGATCAATGCACTGCTCCGGGCGGTAGGATCCTCCCCTCTTTTCCCTATGGCCAAACTGCCCCAGCAGCTGCTGCCATCCTACCCACATTTCATTCTGCTCACAAGATGGCTGAGGTACTCAGTGAACAAGAGGGTGCGGCTATACCCCAAATTTGGCTTTCAGATTTTACTGCCAGTTGTCTGTGCACTGCCCCCTCTTCCTGTCCACTAGATGGCGCTGCAGAGCCGTGTTTGTAACAAAAGAGAAATGAAAAATAAGACACAAGTGAAATGCTGTGGAATGCTTAAAATTTATGAAAGTTAATCCTTTAAACATTCTGGTCCGTGCCTGTGTCTTGGCAGACACTTGAACAAAAGGTCCATCCAAATGAATACAATTATACGACATGCCCATTTATTTATTACACCTGGCAGCCCGGGCATACACATTTTCAGGACAAGTACCTCCTGGCACTTCTGTTTATAAAATGAAGCAACTGTTTACTCAGTGCATAACAATTAATATGCTCCCTAAAGAATATAATTTAGGATGCTGAATACAGAAGAGAATGTTTTGTGATCTCCTGAGACACCACTCAGTAAAGTCAACGTGTTGTCAGGTCTCAGGCTCATTAATTGTTCCAGTGTCCTAACACCCCATAGAATATTAATGGGAATTAACCAGAGGTGAGCCCCTGTACTTCACTAATCACCTTTTCCTTAGAATTGAAGGTCAGATTCATGGCAAAATCTGTTACCAAGGAAATCTTGGCATTTCTTTTGACTATGAAAGAACTCCCCCACTGGTTATTACTACTCCAGTTTTGCTGCAGAAGGGGGAAGGTTAGCTAATGTGACTCATTTGGAGAGTGATCTGTGTCCTTTTGTAAAAAGGGCTAATTTTGTTGTTCTGGTGTGTCCTTTCTCTGTGGTGCTGAGAACCTCTCTCAGCGATAACATAAATCAAGCAGCTTTGGCTTGGAGGCAGCCATCAGCTTCCTGTCCACACGACAAAATGAGGTTAACCTCATTTGCAAGTGACTACCCTCCTTTCACTGATTTAGAATTGTTTGGTTAACTCACTTTGGGAAGAAGTATCAATAATCAGCATGAGTCGGCTGGCATGTCTCCCTGACAGATGGAAACAGCAACAGGGCTATGGATTCATTTATTCCCTGGGGTGTGGGTGGGGGCAGCAGCAGTGAAATTCCCTTCTCACTCCATCCACACCCCCACCACCCATCTATGAGACAGTGAGAAAGAAGATGGTTCCAACTGTCACTAAAGCCTGCCTAAGGCCTCCAGTGACAGCCAAATATTCAAATTTGCTAGGAGGTTTCTGCTTTAGGGGGGAAAAGAGGAATGAAGAAGCAAGAGCAAAAGGACATTAACGATGCACCTGAGAAGAGAACTGGGCAGCTTGGGGAGAGGGGATGGCAGGCAATAGATGGCCCAGAAAAAGCTCTCAGCCTGAGACCAGCTTCCTGCTTCCAACACAGTCTTCCTCTCTGGAGCCTTAGCAATGAATGGAAGGAAGAGGGTGTGTGTGTGTGTGTGTGTGTGTGTGTGTGTGTGTGTGTGCTGCAATTGTTGTGGGCTTTTTGGCTTTTGGTTTCCCTGCTCTCCTGATTTATCAGCTGCTGCCACTAAGCTGTGCTTAGGATGGCGAGGGGCTGTCAGTGCAGTCAGTCTGGAGCAACTAGCTGGTGGCCGAAGGCCCCAGTCTGGGGCAGCAATGCGAAGGTCTGGCTTGTGTCTATGGCTGAAATAAGTTTATTCTCCTGTTTTGTTTTATGTTTCACCTACCTCTGGGTACATGCAAATTAACAATTCCATAAAGAGTTCGATTATACTGCCTAATTTTTTCAGTTCTTCATTCCCTGAAATAGTGTCTTTGAAAGTGATTAAAACAAACGAGAGTGTGACTATATTTCCACTTAAAAAAAAAAAGCTACTGTTTGACCAAGGTGTTGTCCATCCTGGAGACCTGGAAACTCTTACCTTCGGGTGGCTCATAGTGGTACTCTCAGAGTTCCCCTCTGATTTCAGGTTCCCCGAGGAGCCTTGGCTGCAGAAACACATTTTTGCTTCTGTGACTGTCAGGCTGTCTGTCCCCTAGCCTTCTGTCAGGGAGCAACATCATGGTGTCGGTCAAGCCTTGATTTCCCAATGCCCCTCCAAGCATACAGCCCCAGTCTGCCCCTCCCTCCACAGCGGCTGTCTGCACATGTCTCCACCCAGCAAGGGCCCTCACTGCTGATTTGGGCGGCTGCGGGCAGGACTCTGCTGTGTGATGCTCTTTCTTTCCGTGAACCTCCCAAGTGACACTGATGAAATCGCTACAGATATTAGAGGGAACGACAGTGCGCCTGTGTCTCAGCAGTGAGAACAAGAGGGTGCAATGGGTGTTTAGCCCTTTCCTTTGGTCTCAGGTGGAAACACCTCCTGGTCTCCTAAATGACATGATCGGTCTTATGATTTCTTGACTAAGCAGTCTTCAGGTAACACTAATAACCCATGTTTACACAGAGTTTTAAAATTTGCAAAAACTCCTTTGTTAATATTACCTCATATAATCATCACAAAACCCTTTGCTAACACATTAGTTTTAAAGGTGGTGAAAACTGAGTGGAATTGCATGATCTGGCTGCAGTTTCACAGCTGATGAATGACAAGGCCAGCTCATTTGATTTGAGTCTATATCCCGTACTCTTTTTCCTGCCTCTGTCCGAAGCAGAATTTACTGCCTTTGTATCGCTAGGTTAATTACTGGACTATATTGGAATAATACTGGAAATAAAGCCCCCAAAATGTTGTACACTGTACTGTCTCCTCACAAATCTGTGGAGGCTCCACGAGTACAAAGTGGGGTCATGGCAGAGCGGAAATGGCGTGGAATGTAGGCTGTGACCATCCTGAGCTCCAATCTGCCCCACCTCTCTGGGAAGCACTGAGCCTCCCTGGGCCTCAGCCCATTTGCACACAAAATGGAGATGATAGTTCCTACAGAACACGCTGGCAAGGATTAGAAATCCTACCAAATACCGAAGATCATAGATTATATGTATGGGCACCTAATAAACACTAGCTTTTATCAGCTACTATGATGACTTCTATTAATTTTAACATCACTATTATTATTGAAAAAACAGAGACTTAATACAATTCCAGGATAATCGGTGAGCTTGGGGTGATAACGTTAGAAGCTCTAACTGTACAAAACAATAGAAAACTGGCTTTTCATTTTCACACACGTTAAAGATTGGCTGATGTCTCTTACTAACAACTTAATGTTTGTACACCCTCTGGATACTGAAAACTACTGTATAGCCTGGGAAAATAATTTTGGTCACAGAAACAATTGTTTCTAGGAATATGGAAACTCTGAAAGACAATTAGCAACTTATTTTGTTAACCACTTGCCAGTGATATACCCAAATTTGTATCTGATTTCCTGACGTCGTCAATTACTTAGTACCATACCAAGATTTGGAGAAGTTAATCAGGTTGGCTTGCTGGGCAGCCTCGAGTCTGCCTTTGATTCAGTCAGAAAAACGCACGCTGCCGCGTCCATCAATTTGCCTTTTATGTGAGCTTCGTCGTTGCGATGCTTGACCTTCGCCCACGGCTTCTGTGTTTGCTGATTTCCGTGTCAGAGAAAAGAAATGCAATGTAGAAGAAGCATCTGTGAGAAAGGGCAGCCAGGACTAAGGTCTGGGGTAAATTTAAAGAAGTAATTTAGCAGAAAATCCATGTAGTCCTAATCCATTAAGTCTGTGTAAGAAAATGTGTTAACAGATGGTCAGGACAATGCCTGCATTCCACCAGCAGAGATGTGGTGCAAGCAGCGTGATGGAAACACAGGGGTACGCCTGGAGGATGGGCTGAGGAAATGGATCCACGGGCACCATCAGTATCACACGGACAGCAATGGGTACTGTGCACTTAAGAGGCTGGATCTCCTGTTAAATGCTCATGCCACCAAAAAGGGGAGTGCAAGGAAACTTTTTGAGATGACATATTTACTACCTTGTCGGGGGTGATGGTAACATGGCAGTATATATATGTCCAAACTTAACAAAGTTCATGCATTAATTATGTGCAGTTTTTTTCTCTTTGCCAATTATGCCTCATTAAATCTAGAGGGATAAACATTTGTTGAGACTTACAGAAAAGTGGAGACAGTGAACATAAGAAAACCACAGCAATATTCTATTATCGTGGCCTTATTTTTTTTAACTAAGGTCAGTTTTATTTTTCTGTAAGTGAACTTAACGGCAGCAAGCCCGCAGAATCTCAGCGCATGAGTGCGGACTCGCCATCACCGGCTCTCACGGGCCTCAGCCTGCTCTGCTGAAACAGTGAGAATGTGGGGAAGCTGCGTCACGCACGGTTCGCCAATGTAGCAAATCTGGGAAACGCCTGCCACTTGCCCCTGGTGGTGTTGATTTTTTTGTATTAAGTCTCTGTTTTTTCAATAATAATAGTGATGTTAAAATTAATAGAAGTCATCATAGTAGCTGATAAAAGCTAGTGTTTATTAGGTGCCCATACATATAATCTATGATCTTCGGTATTTGGTAGGATTTCTAATCCTTGCCAGCGTGTTCTGTAGGAACTATCATCTCCATTTTGTGTGCGACTGGGCCGAGACCCAGGGCGGCTCAGTGCCTCCCAGAGAGGTGGGGCGACACTGGGTCTCACTTTCTGTGTTTAAAACGGACAGTTCAGACTTCTAAAGTCCTTTCCAATTCCCCATTTACAAACTTTGTAGGGCTTTATATTTAACTCATGTATGACCCCTTGTGATCCCCACTTAAACTTCAGAGGCAGGCCAGGAAGGTACTCTCTCCACTTCACGGATGAAGCAATGGCTCCCCAGAGGCTATCGCCAACTTAGTCGCCCTATGTTGTGCTGCTAAACTCCGGACCACTGCACTGGGACATCATGGGTGGGCAGTGCTGACCAGGCTCAAAAATTTCTTGCACGTGGCTCTAGAACTAACGTGCAAGACATGCAAATCCGTCTCAGTATGGTCCTACGGCACACAGGAGTGTGTGTGCTCGTGTGTGTGCTCTGGCATGTGAGATGTTACTGGAAAACAGTTACCCAAGTTCAATCATTTACTATACTCACAAGAATTGACTTTGGGTATTCTTGGGAGCATCCAAAATTCAAATCCTCCTTTAAAAGTAAAATGTGGTATTTGAGAGGAATGAGCTTCCATAGGTGACTTGGGTTCAAATATGGTGAATTGAGGTAAACGTGATACAGCCCCTGGAGACGCATCCTCTCTCGCTCGCTTGCTGTGTGTGTGTCTGGTTCTTACTCTTTTGCTCTCTTGTTTTGAGCCATTCTGATCTTGTATGAAAGGGGAATAGAGAGCTAATATTTGTTAAACAACAGAGAGTAGCAGTTAATGCATTTTTATTTAGTGTTCACATTCCTGACAAGCGGGCATTATCACCACCACTTAATAATCGAGGAAACTGAGGCCCGCACAGGCACGGTGCTTTGGTAGCCCACGGTGAAGCCGGAATAGTGGCCTCACTCATTTGGTTTTAAAAGCCAGTATTCTTTTGATCATACTGCCACAATTCTGAAGGTGACAGAATTCATTTTGGGGATATAAGTTCTGACACTATATATTTTTGCAATGAGTTGAGTTCCTTTCTAATCGTACCTTATATTTCAGAGATGTCATATTTATGGGGACTTTGGTCGATCTATAGCTCAATTTCATTTCTCTTCACAGCAATACTTTCTTGGTTTCCATTCATCTTGTACGGCTTATACAATGTTATTTATATCCTTTCATCTGAATTAGCTAACAGGAAAACCTAGAGCAAGTCTTCAGTGGTCTTAATGGTGTCTGTCTTTAAAAAAAGTAACGTGTAAAATCCACACCCTAAAAATGAGCAGACCTTACTGACTTCACTGTTTCTCTGCCTTCTGAGTTGCCAGCTAGGTTTTTCCAATGGGGAAAGGAAAAGGAAGGACTCTTTTTCAGCCTGGCCATTAATAATGTTTCATTATATAAAAAAGAAATATCAAGCAGATTTGGAAGAGTAGTAGGTTTTACAGAAAGAAGTAGGGCATGCTGTGTTTGTCAGACAGAACAGAGGCCTGGAACAAAGGCAGGAACGTTTGGGGAACAAAGAGTGCATTCTGACTGCAGATGCACCACACACCAGGTCCACTCAAGTCTGCCATTAACCCCTGCCCGGGGAGGCCTTTCACACGGCACACCTGGGAATGAGTGAGGAGGAACGTTCTCCAGGGATAACTTCAATTTTAAAAATCAAGACAAATGTTTAAAATAAAAGATGAAATTGTGCCAGGCATCAATCGGTGCTTTTGTTAATGCTTTACTGTCTATGTTATGTTTACACAACATAAACATTGTAATGCTTTCTGGAGAGAAGCTGTGGACAAAAAAAAATTTGGCATGGTTGGATATGATTTGTTAGAAACACAAGCATATTCAGAGGTAGTTAGCTGTAGAATTTATAGAATGTTGAGGCGTATTTTTCATGCATATTTTCTTCCTTAAACATCAAAATAGTGGTAAACATTCTTTTCAGACACTTAACCTAAAGTGTGGACTACCTATCTTTTTTATAAAGGTAGGAAGAAATAATAACTCTGCGGCATATGTGTCATTTATCTTGGAAAACACATAAATCCCATGCACTTATTATTTTTAGGACCGTGATGTCGGATAAACAAGTGAATGAGGATGGTACCTGAGGTGATAAAACTTAAGCTCAGGCACAGGTACACTCACTTCAGGAAGAGATCTGTCGGCAACACTTGGCCTTTCTCTGAGTCAGGAGTGTGGTCCCTTAACCTTTACTTGATGTCTCATTTTATCATTACAGACTTTGATTTCAGTATATTACATTCTGATTCTCAGTGAGGGCCTTCAGTGTTATAGTATATAATATGTTTTTAATTTTGTGTGTATTAGGATGTTTCAGCATCTTACTGAACCTTTCTGGCTGGCAGAGACTGCCCCTCCCAGGGCTAGCCAATTCTTGGAGACCATAGAGGGCCCAGCTGCGAGCATGCCTTTGATAGACAAGCCACGTAATCCAGAACCTCACTTCCTCTGTGGAGTGTGCACACCCGAGGAGGCAACATTCCTCTGGTTTAATCATCCCAGGGCCAGGGACCAGACAGCTAGAGGCCACCCATGTAGCTCAAAGCCCCCCATAGTTATCAAACTAGCCAACCTTATGTTTTTCCTGCCCTGCTTTGCCTTTCCCAAGGAAACTCCAGGAAAGGCTGTGGCCTACGTGATCCCGGCCCCTGTCATATGCCTCCTGACCATGCCTGTGTCTTTCCCATGTAGCCCTGCATGCACCAGTCCTCTTGCTTCTAGGCCCTGTGCATATAATAAACTTTTTCCTGAACCTTTCCTCTGTCTTCTCTTGTACCTGCACCTAGCTGACCAAACAAGTGCTCATAAAGTATGTACATAAATTTCCCTAGGTGACTGTATTTATATAATTGAAGAGTCTGCTCTTTCTCTGTCACCATGGTTACTGTTGCTCAATATGTCGACTTCCCAGTCAAATTTCCCAACACCACACCCTCCTACATATGCTCACACTCATGAGATCTCACACTCAATGCAGCAGACACATCCATCTCCATCTATATCACCTCAGCCCAGTGCCCTCTCTGCCTCTGCCTCTGCCTCTGCCTCTGCCTCTGCCTCTGCCTCTGCCTCTGCCTCTGCCTCTGCCTCTGCCCCTCCCTCTGCCTCTCCCTCTCCCTCTGGGTCTCTCTCTTCCTCCCTCATTACATCTAATTCCCTTCCTTCTGAAATCTAGGAAGTACTGAAGATTGCCAGAGAAACCAATCAAGTTTGTTAAATCAAGTTTTACATAATGCAAAGTCTATCCTGAGGCAGGTTCCAGTCCCATCCTATCAAATCTCCTCAGTACCCAAAGAGACTTTTCCTATCTCATTGTGAGTGTGTAGCTGTGTGGGGAGTCATCGAGAATGCCCCATGCCCAACCACCAGAGAGATGGAGGATGACTTTCATACCTCCGTCCAGTGGTTCCGTTAAATTTCCTTCTTTATTAGAGATGAAATGTTCTCTCTCGGCTCTAATTATCCTGTACATTGGCAAACAAGACTCCTTTTTATCCTCTTTTGAAAAGATTTAATATATTGTTTCTACTAAAAATACATGATTTGCTTAATTTTAAAATGCTCAAGCCACATTTTAGTGAATTTTGAAAGACGAGAGTTATTCCAAGTTTTTTGTTCCACTTTAGAAAGTCATGACCTCATCCCCAATTCTCTAAATAATATGGTCTCAATCAACAATAATTAATTAAATTACTCAGGCAAGGTGACCTCAACAAGAAGTCTTTAACTCAACATTTGTGTTTCTCTGTGAGGGAGTGGTTAGGGGGATTTATTTTGTTATCAGTCAGTATTAGGAAAAAGAAATGAATGACTGACAACAAAATAGAGAAAAGAGATTTATTTTTTTAATCAATTTACAATCTGTCCTGGGGTCAGTACAAATCCAGCCTCATCTCTTAAACCTTGTATGTCTCCAATTATGTTCCAATCTAAATTGATGTTCATCAAGATATCCCTGGGCCATTGTGAAAGCTTTAGTTATCTAATAAAAATCAGTTATGTTCAGTGCATTCCACTCACTGGAGTAAAGCAAGATAACTTCAGGAAGATTCTTAACAACAGTTGAACAGCAACCACCTTCTGATTAACTCTAACTTAACCACATGGCTCACTTGCCCAGAATTCTCTCTTTCCCAAATTAGGATTAATCAAAGTTTTAGCATATGTTTATTCCCTTTTGAAAATATTTTCATATGGGTCTCAAATATCAAAATGTATATATTTTTGCTTTCTGAAATTTGTTTATATTTAACCTACCACATACCAGAAAAGATTTGATTGCTTATAAAATTCAAGTATGATAACCAAACAAACCAATTTAAAATAGGTTTTAAAAACCTGAAACATAAATATAATAAAAATAGGAAAGTTAAGCTGGGACCAGGAGTGGATAAGCACAAAAACGTGGGCTATAAAGCCCTCCACATTTGCTACTGTAAACTATAATCTTGTACTTAAGCCTTTAGTGGCCATGCATTCGCTCTGTAATTCACAGAAAACCAAGCAGAGTGCTTGTGCACCAGGTAGTGGACGCCCGTCAGCACCAGCTGACAGCCAGTCTATGAGACTTGAGACTGCAACAAGAAAATGAAACGGGACAACCAACAAATTTCCAGCGATTGTTATAGATCATAAAATGCCAGGAGCTTGTTGGGGGGTGGGAAGAAAGGGGCTCGTGTCCAGAAGGCAATTGGTTCCATCCCACAAAGACACCAGTCGTAGCGAATCCAAGTGCAAAGGGAAGACACATGAACATGTCACTTTGCCCACTGGGCACCATTCACCCTTACCATCACTGAAAAACACTCCTTGTAAATCGTATTTTGTCTGTTTTTCAAACAGTTTAAAAAGAGCTTAAGAGTAAAACCCTAACCAGCAGAAACTTTTCTAGCAAAAAGTAAATAAAAATAATAAGATCCAGGTATGGAAATCAGCTTCATTAATTTTTACTTAAATAACATAAATATTAAAATATTAATATCATTCTTCCAAAATTAATAAATTTCATTCATATTACATAGCATATCATAAATATTGAGATTTCCTTCCTTGATAAGAATGGTCAGGGGCTCTGGTACTTTCCTAGGAAAGTACCAGATTCGATCATGGCAGACAGTCTGAAATATTGTGACACTAAATGTTGAAAAGCAAAGGGGTGAGGTGGGGGGCAAATGTATAGCCAAACAAGCCAGAGCTGGGAGGAGAGGGTGGAGTCATTGAAGAAGGAAGGACACTGCTTAGACAGCGGTCTCATCCACTCTCTAAGGCCACTGTGTGGGCCTCGAGAGCATTCAAAGGGAGCAAATATGAGTGTTAGGAGTCTCAAAACGCAACCTGAGTGCTGTCTGTTACAGACACACACAAATCCAGCATGACAGAGTGGCCCGCAGATTGTAGTAGTTATTATCTCATAATAGTTTGGGGTCACATATTTTTATGTCAACTTCATGGGTACACAAACTTCAGTTTATAATCCAGTGAACATGTTTGACCACTTCCTACACACACAGCCCTGGCCCAGTGCTGTGGGGGGTGGAGACTAAAGTGCACAGGACATGGCACTTCCCAAGGGAGCTGACTGAAAAGGAGGAGGCTGCAGGGAAATGCCCATTACAAATAAAATGCTAAGGCGGGAATATGCTCATGAACGCTGGCACCAGCACGTGCAGCGAAGGAGGGAGTCTGCCTTGGAGGAAGCAGAAAAAACCTCAAAATTGTTGATGTGTGATCTAGGCATTGAACCTTACGCAGGACCCAACAAGAAGGTCCTCCAACCAGAAGGTGGAAATGGAGGAGGACACTGCAAGGCAGAAGAAGCAAACTCAGCAAGGCAGGAAACTGAAAGGTGTGTGAAGAGAACAGTGACTTGCTATGTTACAGTGGTGATCATAGTCATGTGATTGCCATCCTAACTGTGTTTGTAAAAGACTCAATTGTCTTAAAACTCACCCCAAAAGATCAGTAAAATCTTAAGTAATTAACTCTAATTCTTATGGTAAGGCCACGAAAGACTTAGTGTTTCACATATAAATTTTCATGGTTTTTAAGAACAATAGCTTGTCTATTCTTTTATTGCTTATGCTATGACAGTTGTCCCCGAATAACTTGTCTATTTTGCAGCATTCTGTTGCTGTGAATTTCTAGTTACTCTGGCAAATGTCCATGAGAAACAATCACAAAGTTGTTAAACTAATAATTCCTTCTACATCACAGCTTCCTAATCTAGGTATGCCTAAATTGGCAATTGCAAAATGTGTTATGGTAAATTTTGCACTTAATAGTTATAATGACTACCTTTTCATGAAATAACCAATTTACATACAGGAGAATAAATTGTTTTTGCAGTCCAGAAGTAGTGAGTGGAGTAAGAAAATGAAGGAAATGACATTTCATTATAACAAATGTGATGTGGGATATGACATATTTAATAAAACTCATCACTTTTCATAGATAAGAAATCCCTAATATAGATGTTTCAAATAAAATGTTAATTATGCCATGGGAGAATGATACACTATCTCATCTTTAGTGGAAAAGATAGGAAAACTACATAATTACTTCATTGACAAATTAAATAGTACTATCTTCTTTGTAAAAAATTATGCAAAGAATCTTAATTAATTCTTAGCCTACCTTTTCAGGAAAAGTACATTATTTTTAAGTGGTGCAATACAAAACATTTTAAGTAGGTAAAATAAGTATTGCACAAATATTTGAGATTTGTATTTCCAAACTGCAGAACAATTATGAAATGGGTTCACCTTATTTAACATACTTTTCCAGTTTGATGAACCAAAACTATTCCAGCATAGGGATCAAAAAATTGACTTGAAAAGATGAATTACTCTGGTAAGTTTCCATTCCAAGTCAATGTAAGTTAAGGTTAAAATTTGGATATCTGACCATATCTGTTGGGATTTGATTCCTGAACGTCATGTTCTTGTTCTTCCTGTTGAAATTAATTTAGAACTTAGAAATATCTTTTCCTGCAGATGTGTTACAGTTAATTTGTATTTGTATCCCCCCCCAAAAAAAATTACTTGCAGTGATTTTGAAAGATATATAAACTATTGCAAGGTAAAAATCAATGAGGAGGATGAAGCAGTGGGAAAATAAGGAGAGGAAAGCAATACAAAGCCAGGTCGAGGTGAGTGCACACAATGTGTGCCATGACGTCCTGGACCCTCACCTGAGGTGGCCACAAATTTGCCTCTAGGATTTCTAAGTAGTGACTATACTGTGGACCATATGCAGAGGGTCCTGTGACCAGTTACTAAATGGACATGGCATTATTTCCAGTCCCTCATGTTTCTCTACATGCTTGCTATGGATAGACTCTATTTCCCTTCCCTTTGAATACAGGGTATGACTTTGTATTTGCCTCAGCAAGTGAAAAGCAACAGAAGTAATGCTATGTGATATCCATCTTTAGGCCATAAAAGATATTAGTTAGTGTCTCCCTCTCTCTCTCTCTCAGGATACTCACACTTGGGATCCAGCCACCATGTGTGAGGAATCCCAAGCTACATAGAGAAGCCATATATAAGGGTTCTAGCCAACAGCACTGGCTAAGGTCTTGGCCAAAGCCAACGTAAGACATATGAGTAATGAACCTACAGAAGATTTTAACCCCCAGCCTGAGTCTTCCATGTGAGACCCCAGACAGTGGAGCAGACCAGACATCCCACCATGTCCCATTGGAATTCCTGGCCCACAGAATTCATGAGCATAATAAATGATAATTTCACACCATTAAGTTTAGGGTAATTTATTATGTGACCATTGCAACTGCAACAGCTCTTTGGATGAAAACAAATCTGGAGAAGCTCCACCCTCCCCAGTTCTAAGAGACTGAGGCAAATTTGTCTTGTAAGTCTTCATTGAGAGAATACTGTGAAATAATGAGCAAGTTCTCAACCACATTTGTATAGCAAACATGGTCATGGTTTCCTGGGTTTCACCTTACAACTCTCTGGGTAGGCTGATTGCATCAGAGCAAAGGGCAGTCTGGCAAAAACACATAGAGGAAGGGAGAGGAAATGCAGTTCACATTCACAGCTCTCTGATGGCCTGACCTGATGCAAACATAGGTTGTGACGTGTTCAAGGCACATAATCGGATGTAACTCAAAGGCACTATTAACAGTGCTTAGTACAGAGGAGTGGAGATGCTGGGGGTTGGGGGAGGTGGGATAAAAGTGGAACAAAGAGAACTCCTACTCTTTATTGCTATTTAAAAATTTTACCCTAATTATGTCCTTAACTTAAAAAAGAGTTTTGAGTTAATGAGGCTTTGAGTCTAAGATGAGATATTTATAGTCTTCCAAATTTGTCTTTTTTTTT
>PVIA01010716.1:0-49820 GCA_004024845.1 Tonatia bakeri
TACAGATGACAAGGATCTTGGTTTGACGGCAGATGCTCAGAGAGAACTGTTTCAGCCTAAAGGAGGAAGTTTGGGTGAAGCTTCCACTGTGCTGTGTTATGGTGTCTTTTCACCAGGGTAAGACAATGAGGCAGTGCTCCTAGGCATGGTACCTTCCAAGGCAGGCACAGCCAGGCTGGGCTGCGCCCTCGGCATTTAAAGGGGGAGCCACCCTGCATCACAGCTGGTGGGAGAGAAAGGAGGCACGATAGTGTGACTGCTCTTCCCACAGTGGCTTCACAGGTTTGCTTCTGTTTTGTTTTGAAATAAAGAAATATTAACATCTGTATTTCCACCACCCAGAACTGACCATTAACAGTTAACTAGATTTTTTTAGACTTAAAAAAAAATTACAATTTTACGATTTATTTTTCCCCATCCCCAGGCCCCTTCAGCCCCCCCCAATCGAAAACACCGACACCCACCACTGCCATGCGTTTCGTATCCTTCTAGTTCACTAAGTGCCCACATCTACACTGAGCCCCTTTGATACTGCTGTCCTGTAAAATGCCCTAAGCAGTGCACTGTACAAATGTCATCAAACTGCTTTTTCATCCAGCACATTTAACACCCGTCCAGTTGATATACAGATGCAGTTAATCCACACGAACTCCTACAGTGTTCTGCCACACTGCTGGATGCTTTACCTACGTATTCCCTCACTGGTTGGCCATTCCCCTGCATTACACCAATTTCCCCCCCAATTTTCAATACCATAACAACTCTCCTATTACCTGTCTTGTGTGAGCGTCTACATATCCAGAGGTGAAATTTCTGGGCCACAAGGTGTGCTTATATTCTATTTTACTAAACATTGCTGAATTGCTCCCCAAAGTGGTTAAACCCACTTACAACTAATCAGTAATGTCAGTTCTTGCCTTATCACCCTGTTGAAAACACTTTATACTCTTAGATTTAAAAAAATGTTTGCCGATCTGATGGTAACTTCTGTTGAGTCCGCAGTCTAAAATAACAACAACAACAAAAATGTTTGGACTGCATCGCTGAAGCTGCCCCATACTCTGCGACGCTATGACCAGTAACCTCGCGGCCCGTCACAGTGGTCTAGGCCTCGCCCCACAGGGGCTGGCCTGCCTTCCTTCCAAACACAGCTCGCTGACGTCAGAAATGGAGGCTTAGAGCTCCCCAAGGGCTTTGCCTGCGGTCAAGACTGGGGGAGGGTAGTCTCAGAGGCCACCAGCAGTACTGCAGCCCGGCTCTCCTACGTGCAGACTGGCACAAACCCCGGCAGGGCGGGGCAGCTCTGCCTGGCAGCCCAGCCAGCCTCTTTGAGCTCAGCACTCAAATCAGAAGGCCACGCGGCCTGGCAGAGGTCACACACCACCACCCACTTCGCTCATCGTTCCCCAAAACAGCTTCTTTGACAAAGCTCCGAAGAATAAGCTTATTCATTTATCAAGTCTAAAGCTGGTTCTTGGAGGAAAATTCAAGTTCCCAGAGAGTACAGTGGCATTAAGAATGGTTTTTATTAAGCTCTATCCCTGTCTATACCAGACTTTGATGCTTTCAGTAATGACTCAAAGTGCTATAAGACCTTTTACCAAATAAATCTCACTTACACATCTCACAAGATCCTCCACAAGTTTGCAAGAAAACTCTGCTCACACGGGTGACTCATTCTTGTGGTGTGCCAGTTAACTGAGATTGAATATGGATCCTCACCAGTTAATTGGGATTTGAATATGGATCCTTGGAATGATTCAGAAATAACAATGTCAATAAACCACCTTGAGCTCAGTTCATGGTCAAAATAATAACTTTTGGTATGCCTTCACAAAAGCTGAAGAAAAATTCATTAAAACCCATGTAGTGTGAATTTACAATGCAAGAGTTACATTTTTTCTACCTTCCTGCTTACAGCCATTTCCTTCTTTCTTCCATTGCATAACATTAAGAAATAAACAGCTTTAAGATATGAAATGGCTTTTCCTGTGACCCCCACACTGATGTCACAACATTCAAGGCACAGAATTAACTCCGGTAAGGTGCTTGCTATTTAATCACAGCTACCAAATTTGCCAAATCGCTGGAGGGTGCACTTCTTAAAGACCCACTAATGCTCTTGGTTAAACTATAAATTTAACACTAACTTTATTTACTTGTAATGCAGTGCTTAAAATAAAAGCAGCTATAGTAAACAGGAAAAGACTATAATGTCCATACATTTTGGCTTAAGTCCAGTAACTCAGAAATGAGCTCAAGGATTTCGTTCAGGCATTATTCATGCCCACTAACAGCCCTGACCCCCAAAGGCTGCCATGCCCACTTCATAAGGCTTGGGATTGCAGGTGCAGACTGGGTGTAGGGCTCTGCCCTGCACTTCTGCTCTTTAAGCAGTAGAGAGAACCTGGGGACCTGAACCAACCATTTTTCACTTAGTTGGGACATTTTTAACTGAGGGAAATGCATGCTTCATTATTTGACTCACAGAGGGTGAAGGGACTTTTTAAACCCGCAAAGATCACAATGCAGTTTTCCACTCACCCAATGAAGAGAATTTTCTCAAAAGCAGATAAGTTGAAAGGTTGAGTCATCTTCCCCAGAGTCTCCCCTGCCCCCACAGACCTGGCGAAGGCTTAAAAACCCAGCCCCTCCCAACAGCCCCACTGTATTCCCAGCAGCACCCCCAAACAACCAGAGGACAAATTATTTGCTAACAATGCTGCAGGGCGGGAATCCTGACTTAAGCCCTCCAGTTACCCTAGGGAGTGGCCACACCCCCAGTACAGCCAGAAGGGCCTACTGTCCCCTGCCTCTGATCCTAATTTCACACTTACCAGCAGGCTGAGCAAATCCCAGAAAGAACTCAGACAGGTGGGAATGAAATGTAAAGATTTCAGTCTTGGGTTTTCAAGTTTCTTTCTTTCTACTCTTACAGCCAAACACTAAAGATTGAAATACCACCTTGCCTTCCTGGGTCCAACCTTTTGGAATCTCTGGGCCATAATGGAAGAAAAGTTGCTTTGGACCACACATTAAATACACTGTGACACATAATCTCACACACACTCACTCACACACACACACACACACACACACACACACCTCACAATATCCTAAGTAGATTTACAATTTTGTCTTGGGCCGCATTCATAGCCATCCTAGGCTTCATGCAGCCCAAAGGCTGTAGGTTGGATATCTCTGGCAGAGGTTTACCCTTTCTCCGGGGACCAAAGAAACTCTGTTGCAAGTGGAGAGTTTCAAAGTAACACTACTAGTTACTTTGTAAACAATGTACTGGATCCCTGAGGGAATTGGTTTCCAGGAGATACTTAGTATTTAGACTCCCAAAGAGTATGTGTATAGGGATGGCATGAAGATGAGCCCTCATGCTCAATTATGTATTAATTTGCTCAGTGACTAAAAGAATAAATTTTGGGTCATTTCTTAACATCTCACCGGAGATTAGACACTGCACTGCCTATTCAACACATATACACGTAGGTGCATATATAGAAACCAATCCTTTCAACAATCATGAGAAAAATGTTACTCTTGGTTTGCACTTAGAAAACTGAGGTCCTGAGGCTGAATTCCCTCTTTATCAGTGTATTAATGAATTAAACCTTATTTTAAAAGCCTGTTGACAACTTCCCAGTGCCTCTATCCATCACACCTGGACGTCACCTATCAGGATCCCTTGAACAGGAGAGGATCGATGTTCCGGGTTTGAGCAACAGGGATGAGAAGCCAAGGGTGTCTTTCCATGACCTGGTCTTTAAATAACCTTCAGACCGAGAGGTGATTTCCTGCATCTTCAGTAGCCAGTGTGATGCTACCTTGTGAGGCCTGCTGCCACCCCTCTTCCCCAAGCAGAAAGCGTGTACCTTCCTCACCACACTAACCAGTGATAACTTCTATGTTCGTTCTGTAGTGAGACTGTGAGCCCTGTGGGCTATGGTCGATCTAGTTAACCCGGTCTCTATCCCTTTCCCCTCGAAGCGCCTAGCATACAGTTTTACTGAATGAATGCGGTCTTGGCGCTAAATCCACACCTGCTCTATCCCATTCAGCGCTCCACAACCGGAGCTCATCTGTGAAGCAACGTGAAGCAGGGGCGACGCTGCAGGGCCGCAGGTACAGCCGGTCGAGCCTCACCTGCGGCTCGGTGGTACCGGCCGCAGGCCAATCGTCCCGCGGGGCGGGTCCCAGGCCCGGGCCGCTACGTGCGGGCCCACCACGGCGGGATGGAGTCTGGCGACGCTCTCGGGGCGGGCGCAGCACCGCGGCCACCGCATCGAATCTGGGGCGCCCCAGGAGCGCCCACCCTTTCTCCCGCTGCTGCGGGGAAGGTCAAGGGTTACGTAACCCGGGCCTCCGCTGCGCCCTGGCCGCACCTGGTCCAGCCCTGCCCATTGCTGACCGCTGCACTTAAGCCCACGGACCCACCGGCTCCAGGAGAACCCTAGTCTGGAAGGCGTGATGGAAAAGGAACCGGACAGAGATGGGGGCGGGGGAGCAGGCGGACGTGACCAGAACGCAGTGGGAGGGGCGAGGACCGCGCGGCGCGGCGGGCGAGGATGCAGAGCAGCGAACGTGACCGGAATGGAAGGGAGGGGCGGGAGCCGGAGCAGAAATGGGGTAGGGGTGTGCACGCGGAAGGCGCCCGCACCTGAAAGCGGTGAGACGGGGGGCGCGAGGGGTTGCGAGCTGGAGGAGTGTCGTGGAGAGATTACACGCAGAGCATCTGAACAAAGGGAACGCGGGCAGGGTGAAGACGAGGGGTGGAAGGGAAAAGGGTTCAGGGGCAAGACAGGGAGGCAAGCGGGGGCGGGGAGAAGGGAGGGAGGGAGCAGATCAGGAGGGAATGCAGGGAGGCGAAGATGGGACCAGAATGGGGGTAGGGACTAGGGCAGTAGAGGGGCTGGCTGACCATCTGACTTCGGAAAACACAGGCCCAGGGAGCGAGCTGCTCCTTCCCTCTCCCGACCCGAACCAGGTCCAAGATGCGCAGGATGCCGCGCCGCCGCGGAGTGGGCGCCCGGGTGCCCAAGCAGCCCGGGCGCTGGAGCCCGGGAGGGCGCGGACAGCCAGCCAGCTTGTTCCCCGCTCACCTCCGGCGTGGTCCGGCTCGAGCTACTGCAGAGACCTCGGGAGGATACCGAGACGTCGTTCCAGTGCGAAGTCGGCTGTCTCAGCCTCAAGGTTATCTCCGCTGCAGGAGCCGCAATCCCTCCGCCGCCCCGCCCTCCACCCAATCCTGGCTGCGCGCTCGCCGGGCCCGCCCCTCTGCGTGCTCGCGGGGAGCAGTCAATTCTCTGCGCTGGAACGGGTCGGCGCGCTGCCCTTGTTCGGGGAGGACTACATTCTATGGCGGAAGGACACCGCATCCAAAACTCAGAACTCGCTCAGTAGAGGCCAATGGGGAAGCGGCGAGGCGGCAGGACCCGCCCTTGGAGCCGCGTAGACCTTCCTCCCAGACCCCCGGAGCTCGGGCCACCTGTTGCCGCCAGTTGGCACGCTGGAGAAGAGCTCTTCTCGTGACCCTCGGCCCAAGCCACCCCAGGTGATTTGGCCTACTGGGGCGATGCCCAGATTTATGGGTCCCCGGCAGCATGTCCCCAGTGCCGCCCCGCCCCTGCGCACACCTCGGTGACTGAACCGGAAAGGAGGATGGGGGAAGATGCAGATTCGTTGGATGGTTGGAGGTCGGGCTGGTCTTTGGGGCACGCGGGTTTGGGAGTGGGGGTAGGGAGAACTAGGGAGGGCGGAATGTATAAGGACCGAGAGCACGAGGCTCTTGTGTTCTCAGAACTAGAGCAAGGAAGGGCAAATTGGGGCATGTGAATACTTGAGTAGTGGCTGGAGTCCCTGAGAGGAGAAAATATGAAAGGTATTAATATTAGTACAGAACTGACCATCAGAAAATACCAAATCAGAATGTGAGAGCCGATGATCTATGCAGGTGTCAGCACTTGTTTTCAACCTTGTGTATTTACATCAATATTGTTTTTCTTACATTTTCTCCAAGGCATTGCCGATTTCTCAGTAATTAGCCAAGAACCAGTGATAAAAGAAGTTATCAGTGAAACACCTGGTAACCCTTGCCTTTATTCAGCCAAGTTGTAAGAGCAGATACATTGTTGCTTCATTAAAAATCTTGAAGACTGTTTTAGGTTCTTTGCTTTTCCTGGAAAATGAGACCAATGGGTGTGACCCGCTCAAGCAGACACCCTGCGGCAGCTGAATCACAGGCCTTCATTATGCTTTCATTTAGCTTAGATAAGCTGGCAAGGGAAAGCGAGCCTGAAAGTAAATTTTTGTTTGAGATAAAATCTTTAATTTCTTCTGTGAGCCTATTCGGGTCCCTTAATTAAAGATAGGAAGTAAATGCTTATTTATTGAAGTGGTGAGAGCACATGAAGTTACTAGAGAAAAAAGGCCATGCTCCACCAAGGAGAATCATATTTCTTCCTATCCAGAGAAAGAGGAATGGCATAAAATGGCCCTCTCCACCCCTGAGCTAAGGATAAACTAAGTACAGTGGTGGGCAATACTGGAGGAATGGTGGTCAGATAGGAGCAGTGATCTGGTCAATGCTGCACTATGTTGCATTTCAAAGCTCTAAATCTAGATGTATTTCCAAGATTGAAGTGTGCACCTATTAAACTGGAGAGTTGGTGGCAGACTATTGCCTTTTGGTTACAGATATTCATCATCCAACAGTTGTAAAAATGCTGTCCATGAAACTCTGGTAGAGATAATCCAGCATATCCTTGCTCTCATTAGATGCATAGTGAAAATTTGTCATATTGAGTTTAAGGTGACTGTCATTTTGCTGAAAAGCAGCATAGTGTAGAAGAAAGCTTAGGCTCTACCATATCTTAGATATGGTTCCAATTCCACTCACTAGCCACATGACTCTATCCTCTGATTTAATGTGTGAGGAGCCCAGTTCCTTAAAAGTAAACTGAAGACAATTCCCGCTTCGTAGGGTGGGGTTTAATCAGATGATGTGTGTGAATGAGTATAGCACAGTGCCCAATAAGCACCCTCTTCCTTGGGAACTGGGTAGTCCTGGTTACAGGCTTTACTATTATGTGACCTCTTGGCCTCTGGCTGAAACAAGTGTTATTTCTCTTAGGACAATACGAATTTCCAGGGCAGCGCATAGGCCCTGAGTGTCAGATTTAAAGCACAAGTGCTCATTACTTTGGACTTCATACATACGGCCTTTACAGAGCCAGACCAAGTAGACTTAACATTTATTCTATGCCTTCCTTCTGACTCCCAAGATCTCTTCAGGCCTATCAGGGTGGCACAAAATCTTAATTCCAGAGTTCTCTCCAGAAAAATTCTAGATGGAAGAGAAAGTTGGCTTTTTGGAGTTAAGGATAAAGAGAGAACAGGTTGTTGGAGAAAGGAAGGTTTCACGGAGGAAGAGATGGAAGGTTGGATAGGGTAGAGATGAGTAGAGGAAGGCCATTCCAGGGGAAAGAACAGTAAAGAATGTTTTCTGAATGCAATTGTGTATCTGGGTAGCCCCTCTTGGAGAAATGCCCCGTCAGTACTTAGAAGTAAAAGGGAAGAAGCAGAAGGCCTGCTTCAGCCAAGACGACCCTGTCAGCATAGGTAACCTGGAGCGGTCTCCGTCTAGCCCAGGACTGCTAGGGCTCACAGGACCGCCCTCCTCAGGGCTGGGTAATCCTGCCCACAAAACCGCTCCTTTGGAGGCCCTGTGCTCTCTGCCTTCTTCCTGCAAGTGTGGCCCAAGCTCAGGCTCCCCAAGATGCAGATGGAAGCAGATCCTATATCCACAAAGTAATCAGGATTTGGAAGACCAGGAGAGGCATTAGAGAACAATGAATCAAGTGTCCCCTTCCCCAGGAAGCCCTCCTGCTGCAGTTCAGTCCAAGCCTGCTTTTTCCTTGGCACCATGATTCTAGTATCCACCTCCCTACTCACTGGCTACCTGCTACCCTGACCCACTTATCCCAATGATGACAGCTAGCACTAAGGAGACCTTGGTCTCTCTCTTAGATAAAATGATTTTGGTGGGCAATACTTTAACTTAGGGTACCATCTTTGGTCTCATTGCAGGGGGTTCTGAAATATTTATGTAAAGTCCTATACTCCAGAGAGAATGATGCCCCTTCAAATTAATTGAAGCCTCCTTTATTCCTACCCCTTCTGGGAAGAGGGCTCTGGGGGAATTCTGTGGCCCATGAATTCCTTCCCATCACTCGCAAGTTGGGCCCAGAAGCTGAGACATCTTCCAAACCTCCATCTCAGAATACATCCTGTGAGAAGCTATTAAGTAACCTAGTTATGACTCAGCACCAAACACTTCCCTTCTCCCCACTGGCCAGAATGAAAGGCAAAATCAAGCAGGAGGCTCCTCCCTTTTGAATGGCTACATCCTCACCACAAACTGAGTCATGGCCACACCCTACACAGATGGAAAATTACCATTACAGGGAAGGAAAGAGTTAGGCTCTCAGGGTATTTGAGTTCTCAATCCAGAAATCACAAGTCATCTACCCTCCACCTGGATCTAATTGAGGAAAATAGTTCTTTTCCTGTCCCTGGCCCTAGCCCAGGGGCGTCAAACTGATTTTCACAGGGGGCCACATCAGCCTCGCAGGTGCCTTCAAAGGGCAGAAATAATTTTAGGACTGTGTAAATGTAACTACTCCTGGCCCTGCCTGGTGTGGCTCAGTGGAGTCAGCGTGGGCCTGCAAACTAAATGGTTGCTGGTTCATTTCCCAGTCAGGGTACATGCCTGGGTTGCAGGCCAAGTGCCCAGTTGGGGACACATGAGTGGCAACTACACATTGATGTTTTTTTCCCTCTCTCCTTCTCCTCTCTCTAGGTAAATAAATGTAACTACTCCTTAACTGTTAAGGAGTTGAAATTACATTCGGACCTTTGAAGGCAACCGTGAGGCTGATGTGGCCCCCGGTGAAAGACACCCCTGCCCTAGCCCTAACTAAGCATGACCAGGTCTCAGTGAGTAGGGCTGCTTGAGCCCAGGACTACACAAAGTGTAGGAGGCCACTCCAGTCAGAATTTGTAACAGCCTTGGTGTCTGGCTTTCAGACATCTCAGATTCAGGGTCCCATTACTTTTATAAGGAAAACTACAGAATGGGGTTCAGTAAGTCCTCAATGTCATCGATAGCTTTCTATGACTTTAAGTGAAACAGCATGCAACTAGATCAATTCTATTGTAGGCTAATTGATATAAACAAGAGTTAAGTTCCATTAATGTTATAAAGACATGTTATTTGGGGACCTGCTGTATTTAACTTCTTTACCATTTTTTTGGCATTAAAAAGGGACCATCATCGTGCATATCTTCTAAAAAAAGTGACATCCATGAGACTAGCTCAGGTATTTGAGTTTTTCTGGTAATAGACCCTATGTTCATTACTTCTTTTTCCATCATTTACTTGTACTTACGATATCATCTGCCACTGATCAAAGAAAAATTATAAGAAATGCTTACATCTGGGAAAAATCTACTGACAATTTCTGAAACAGAACAAAAATGTTACACTATTTGAGTGGTCAGGCACCTAGGTCCCGCTGCTGGAACACCAGTGAGAGCAGCGTGGGAGCCTCCGGGGAGGTGAAGGATGATTCAGAGCTCGGGCCCTGGAGCTGGCAGATCTGGTTAAACCCAGCATTACCGCTAACCAGTTGTGAGACCTTAGACACATTAAAATCTCGAGAGAAAACCTATCTTCCAGCTTTTGTTGTCAAGAATAAATGAACAGATTTGTAAAACTTGAAAGGCTCCCTAGTATAGAACCAGAACAGCAGCTCTGGAGTCAGTCATTCGTGAGCTGTGGAACATGGGCAAATCCCTTATTCTCTGTGCCTCTGTTTTCCCATCTACAAAAAGGGAATAATGGCACCTACTTACTATATTATCATTTTATTGTGAGAACTGTATTAGTTAATACATGCAGAGAGCCTATAATAATGCCCAGCACATAATAAACCAAAGTATTAGCAAAGTATTAAATTGATTAGCATAATGCATAGCACCTACCAAGTAAAAACTACAAGATGTTAGCTATCCCCGGTACTTTACAAATTAAGCTGCAAGGGTCCTCCCAGGAGGCAGGAACATCAGTTAGAGTGGGTTTCCTGATGGAGTCATTTACTTAGTGAAGAGGATTTCTGCTAGGTCTTAAAGCTGAACGGGAAGAGAGCCTTAAGAGACTTGTAGAGTCAGAATACAATAGTCTTGAACAAGAACAGGTAAAGAAGTTAAAGAAACGGCTCCTAGAGGGATGGACCTTAAGAATGATACTTCCAGCTGAAGGCAAGCCAGCAACTACAAAGCAGGTAAGGAACCCAGGCAAAGGTTATCTCCAAAGTAGGGTGAAGGTAATGACAGAAAACAGCTCATGTAGCACAGGCTTTGTAAATCGAGAAGATACAACAACCTATACAGGCAGACCTTTTAAAAAAAAACTGAATTTTTTGGGAGGCAGACCTTTTTGTTGCACGTTGCTTTGTTGTACTTCACAGATGTTGCATTTTTTACACATTGAAGGCGATGCCCTCCATCAGCAAAAAGATTATGACTTGCTTCATTGCGATACTTGCTTTACTGCAATCGTCTGGAATGGAACCTGTTCTATCTCCAAGGTGTGCCTGTACTCGATGTTTAAATGCTTTTATTAAAAAAATTTCCTGTGCTTATGTTCCTATTTTCTTCATTAATATTTCAAACTATGTGGCAAAGTCCAACCTCTTTCTTACAACTAACTGGGTTTTAGGTATTGTGTATAGAGCACAACCTGAAAGACCAGCAGAGGTTGGCAGCGGGAATTTCGAAAGGGAGATAGATTTCACTGAAACAATTAGATCTAGAAATGGCTGTCTTCCCTCACCTTGCTGGCTGGCCGGCCTTGGAGAATCTGGATTTTGTTTCATTATGGGAGGCTGCATTTCCTTAGGATCTTTTTATAGATTTCCAGTTAGAGACAGACCCAACTTCCTGTACCTGCCAGTTCACTCCCACCTCCCTATCCCAAAGAAGTAGCTGGGAGGAAGAGGAGAGTAAGGACCCAGCCCCTGAGGTACAGAGCAAGGAAGAATAGATAGGTTTCTGTGAAGAAAGCAGAGGTCCTAATGTGATCTCATTTCCAGAGGTAGAAAATCTGAGCTAATTTGCCTCAATGACCCTTTTAAATCTTGAGAAACAGATAATCGGTGGTTTTGGATTCTAAATCCATCTCGGTTTGTGTCATCTGCATAACTGTTCATTTCCCTTCTTAATCTAACCCACTGACTAAAATGTTGACAGATCTGTAGTACACTACACTAGAGGGACTCAGCTTTGACTCCTCTCAATTACTTAAATAGCCCCAACCCTCATGATACTCCACCTGTCCCAGCCCCACCCCCACCCCCACCCCCATCTGGGGGCTTGGGACAGATGCTGGTCCAAAGCCAGGCAGTCACAGCGATCATATCCAGTCCACAGCACCTTCCATTTTATTGTTTTATTTACAAACAGGGTAAAGTCAACTGGGAAAATCAGGGACGGGATCAGTCTGGTCCATCCAAATGTGGAGTGGTTCCTGGGTCAGTCTCCACCGTGAAGGCTGCCTCTTCTAGTCTTTTCCTGCCCCTTGATTTCTCAGGGCAGCCTTGCCTGCTCCTCCTGAGTCCTTTAGTAAGGGCAGATTGATCCTGGGGGAACAGGGGTGGTACGAGGGCTGGGGCCCCCTCAGTTTGTGTAAACCTGAGTTCCGATCACACGCATGATTTCCTTCTGTATCTTGGGGTCCTGAGTATTAATGTTGGCATCGCCCACCTGACCATCCTCATATCTGCCAAAGATAGGGCAAGTGTGAGCATATGACGGAAAATAATATCAGAAATAATGTCAACCGGTAGAACTGTATTTGGAGGTGGGCTATCCCATCCCAGAAGTAAAAACCCTTCTTTGGATCTCCTTAGGGAGGAAGAGATTCAACTTATCTGGTTTCCTCTAAACAGACCCTATTGGCATTCCCAACTTCCAAGGTGAAAGTCCCAGTGCCAGCTGCACTCAGGTAGCCACAGGCAAGTCTCAAGTAACAGAACCAGACTCTCCAGTAGTCATACACCAGCACACCCACAAGTACCCTCCTAGACTTACACAAAGAAGAACCGTGTGCAGACATGGTCGGACACAGGGCACACCCAGATGTTCCCATGCTTCTGGAGGTCTTTCGATGTAATCACTGAGAAGAAGGGGCCAGAAGTTACAAATATAATGCTTAAGTCAGAGTCCAGGCAGGGGAGGGAAAACGTGATGTTTCAACATCACCCTTGGCTGAATTGTGTGCCATAGCTGTACCAAAAAGAAAGGTTGGGGACCCAGAAAAATGGGCTGGGTGAGCTACCTACCTTCACAAAGTGCTATACAGTTTAGATTCCGACTCTGCAGGAACCTCGACTGAATGGATCGGGTCTGGAAGAGAAAGAAAGCAGAGCCAGGTAGACTATTACAGTTTTCCCTACAGAGGCTGGTTAGCTGGTGATGGGTAGGGATCAGGGATATCCTGGGCTCCCAGTCAGCAGCCCCCTATACACACACACATTTTACTTTCCCACAACCAGTCTGAATGAGTCCACAGCTTCCATCTTTACATTTTCATGTCACTGCATTTTTCCATAAACTCAGTCTCTACTTGCATCATTGTGACTGAGGCCACTTATGACTCTGGGAGTGTGTTCACCTTAGAATGTAGTTGATTCCTTCAAATGATCTTCAAACTACCTACCACCCCCACCATTGTTTCCCCATCCATCTCTGTAGCCAAAACTGATCCTAGGAGAAGGGTCTTGCCTCATTGGAGCAGGGCCAACCAATGATACCTGGGGGATGGTATTCATCCTGTTATATCTCTGGACCAGCTCATCCTTGGAGGGCATCCTGTGCTGTCCTTTTCCCATTCCTGTCACAGAATAACAAACAGCAAACAGGAGTTCATTTATCTATTCCTTAATCAAACATTTACCCAAGTGCCTACTGGGTGCCAGGCACTGAGCTAGACACTTGTCAATACAGCAGTGAATAAAACAAACAAGATACCTTTCCCCACAAAATTTAGTCTGGTGGAGAGTACAGACAAAGAGCAAGCAATTACAACACAGTATGTAAGTGTTGTGATGGGGAGAATAGAGAGCACTGTGTGAGCCAGAGGCAGAGAAGGATCCTAGTCTAGGGGTTTGAAGAAGGCTTCCTGGTGACAGCCTGCCTGAGAACTCTAGAACTGGAAAGACTTAGTTATATGAAGAGCAGGCAGTGGCAGCAGGATATAGAAGGCCTGGAGGAAAAAAGCAGCATGCCTTAGTTTGTACGGAGCATGGTCAATGGCAGAGGAGTGGCGAGAGATGATGTCTAAGAGGTGAGCTAGGATCAGGTAAAGCAGGCCTTGTAGGCTATGTGAAGGCACCCAGGGTTCATCCTGAGAACATCAGGGAATCACCGAAGGGTTCAAAGATAGGGGAATAACACATGAAATGAGACAAGAATGAGGGCCTAAGAGAGTGTGGCATTAACACCAGATCAGATGCCAGGCTGAGCGAACTGTGTAAAGAAGAAAGCAGAGCAGGTTAGATATGCTCTAATCTCAGTTACATAAAATACTGTGACTGCAGTCATTCAAGAGAAAAGGGAGAAAGCACAGCAGTTAGGTAATAAATAATCTTCCACAGATAACCACAATGGCAAAAACCTTGAGGAATACTGCTTGCTTTGGAAAGTTTTCCCACGCTGTAGGGAGTGGTGCCAATTCTGTCCCAATTCCACCCTATCTAATCCATACATCCTCCCCCATTCTTAGCCCCCAGTGAATAGTCCTGTTTATGACATTTATAGACTCATTCTGGATTTTTCTTATTTAGATACAAAATAGTGCTTGTGTGCCCCTACTCCCAACTCCCTCTGACTTGTGATTAGGACTTCAGTCTCTATGCTCAGCTTTAGCACAGGCCCAGCCTTCTCACAGCCTGTGTGTGTATGAGGCTGAGAGGAAGACGAAGGAGATGGGGAAAGATGCTATCATTACAGGCCACAAACAGGGTGTTTATCAACCACTCCATCCTGGAACTTTCCATATTATTACTAACTTTACTCTGCTTCAATTTTTGGTCTTTTTATAGCCATGTGGTAGCTGTGGGGATGATAACCACTGGACTGACAGACTGTTCTGGTTGTCAGTTCATCATGCACTCACACTAAAGCCTCGTGACAGGTTTATGGCCTGAACAAAACTGAGGCCATGAGAGCTTCAAGACCTGAACTGCTAATTTCTTCCTCCTGTGGACATTCGCCGCCCGTTTCCACCTTCTCCATCGCCCTGAACTCGGTTTAGCTCTGCATTCCAAACATGACCTTCTCAGCCTGGGCATTTCAGTGCAAGATTCTGAGCGAAATTCTCATTCAGGTTCTACCCCAGAGGATAGGAAAGAACAATCTGATTTCTATAGCTGCTCTTAGAGATGGCTCTTAACTTCTCCCATCCAAATTCTGTTGTACACTGTCCTATCCACACTGCCACAAGTGATCTTCAGTCAGTTTCCCCAAACTAGACCCTAAGAACATGATGGCTAGAAATCCCTGGATGTTTGTGTCTGGAGTATATACTTACTACATATCTCTAAACAAATGGAGTCCACCACCTCCTTTCTCATTGGCCCTCATTTTAACCTGCATAATAATCTGGCCAAATTATTGGAGGCTCTGCCAGTCAAAGGGATGCACTCTACACTGCCCCCAGAGGGCATCCAATGCCACTGCGCTACCTTGAGGAAGATCGGAGAAAAGGTGACCAGAATAAGGTCGAAGAAAACATGTAAGAAGATAGAGCTGACCAAATGCTAGAGTAACTGCAGTTAAGTTAGGCAGTTGCACACTCTACCTACTGTCTTAGAGACTCAAATACCTACAGGGTCCCTTAGGTACTTGAGTCAGTCCAATACAATAGTAAGAACATTGTCCTAGAACTTAGGAGATCTGGATTCCAGTCTTAGCTCTGCTACTCACAGCTGTGTGACCCCAAAGTCATTTAATTTCTCTGAGTTTCAGCTTTTTTATTTATATAGTACGGGATTGGACAAGATGATCTATAACTCTAATAAAATCCTTTGGAGAAGAACCATATCACAACATGTTTTTCAGTAATCAGTAAAGTGACAAAAAAAATATAAGAAGTCAGTGTAGATTCCTGGCTCCACCTGATAACTAGTGGTATTTAGCTACTTAGTGGTAAACAAAGGCCAGTGACAGAGGGAGAAAACAGACAGGAAGAATCTTGTGGGCACTGAGAATGGGGAGAATTTCACCATTTGGAAAATAGTAAGAGCTCTGTTAGAGGCGAGCTCAGGCTGGGACAAAGACAAAAACTGAGGAAGCCATACACAGAAGCCAAAAAGACTACGCCAACCCCTCTCTACTTTAAACCCCAGGCACATAGAATGAGACCCACGTACACATTCAATACACATTTATTGGGCCCTTACCCTGTGTGGATTAACCCTAATGTTTGGTTCATGCACACTGTTGGTTATTTCATAGGACAAAGAATACCTAAGAACTAAAACATTACCAGTGACTTACATTTAACTACATGCTCTTACCGTATCCCAATTATCTGCCTCCCTTTCGAAGGTAACCAACATCCTGAAATTTCTTTAGTTTTATCACACACACACACACACACACACCCCTAAATGTTTAATTTTGTTTGCTTTTGAGCAATATAAAAAAAGCAGTGCATACTAGTCTTTTGGGCTTGCCTTTAAAAAAAAAAGTTGATTTTTAGAGAGAGGAGAAGGAAGGAAGAAGAGACACATCGATCACAGAGAGAAACATCAATCAGCTGCCTCTTGTATGTGCCCCGACTAGGGACTAAACACGCAGCCCTGACCGGGAATTGAACTGGAGACCTCTCTCTTTTTTTTTAAAGATTTTATTTATTTATTTTTAGAGAAGGAAGGGAGGGAGAAAGAGAGAGAGAGAAACATCAGTGTGAGGTTGCTGGGGGCCATGGCCTGCAACCCAGGCATGTGTCCTGACTAGGAATTGAACCTGTGATGCTTTGGTTCACAGCCCGCGCTCAATACACTGAGCTACGCCAGCCAGGGCTTCTTTTTTTTTGATCTGGAGACCTTTCAATTTGCAGGACAATGCCCAACCAACTGAGCCACATCAGTCACGCTTAGGCTTGTCTTTTTTCACTACGATTTTTCCATGTTGTTAAATGCCACTGTTCATTCATTTTCATCACTGAATAATAATCATAAGGATATATTAAAATATATTTATCCATTCTCCTGATGATGAGCATTTGAGTTGTTTCCAAGATTTGCTGTGGCAAACAGTAACAGCATCACTTTCAACATCTGTGTACACACACCTTTGGGTGCACGTATGCAGGAGTGAAAATGCTGGGCACTGGGATAAAATTCAGCTTCAATTTAACATCAGGTGATTATATCAATTTATATCCCATAAGCAATGAAAAAGATTCTGATGATATACAACCTCTGGTACAATCAGAAATCAGATTTCTTAATTTTTGCTAATCCATTATGGGTGCTAAAATGGTAAGTTATTTTGGTCTTGACTTTACTTCCTAATAGTGGTTGAGCATTTCTTCAGTGACAAGTCTGTTCATATCACCTGCCTACTTTTTCTTACTGATTTATAAGAGTTTTTAAAATATATTTTTATTACTAATCTTTTGTGGTTGGTTATATGTGTTGCAAATGTCTTCTGTTTTGTGTTTTTTAGTTTTAACAGTCAAATATACCAATCTTTTATGATGTATAATTCCATCTTTTTCTATTCTCTGGATGATTTTGTATACAATTGTGTAATAATCTGTTCCTTGAAAGTCTGGTTTAAAACTGACTTTAAAGCTGAGCTTGGCGATTTTTTTGGGTTGTGTGTATGTGTAAAATTTTAAACTACTATTTCAATGCCTTGTATGATTTTAGGGCTATTAAGGCTTTCTATTTCTTCTTGAATCGGTTTTTAGTTATATTTTTCTAGGAATTTATCCATTTTGTCAAAGTTTTCAAAGTACTGGAATAGAGCTGACAAAACTCTCCCATTACCTTTTTAAATTTTGCTATTTGTAATTATGTTCCCTTTTTCATTCATCTAATTATGTTCTTTATCTTCTTAATCAGTCTACCCAGCTTTATGTGTTTTTTGTTTGTTTGTTTTTAGTCTTAAAAGAATCAACTTTTTAAAAATTATTTTATTTTGCACTGGCTGGTATAGCTCAGTAGATTGAGCATGGGCCTTCGATCCAAAGGGTTGCCCGTTTCATTCCCAGTCAGAGCACATGCCTGGGTTGCAGGCCTGGTCTCCAGTGGGGTCCACGTGAGAGGCAACCACACATTGATGTTTCTCTCCTTTCTCCCTCCCTTCCCCTCTCTCTATAAATAAATATATAACATTAAAAAAATAAGTTTATTTTTATTTTTGTTAAAGATTTCATTTATTTATTTTTAGAGAGAGGGAAAGGGAGGGAGAAAAAAGAGAAACATCAATGTGTGAGAGATACATTGATCAGCTGCCTCTCACATTCCCCCAACTGGGGACCTGTTCTGCAACCCAGGCAGGTGCCCTGACTGGGAATTGAACTGGCGACCTTTCAGTTTGTAGGCCAGCACTCAATCCACTGATTCACACTAGGTAGGGCAAGAATTGACTTTTTGGCTTTTGGGTTCTCTCTATTGCACTTTTTTTTACTTGGCTGATTTGGGTTCTTACCTATATTATCTCTTCTACTTTGTTTGGTTTATTCTGTTGTTAGAGACTTTCCTAGTTCTAATCCTCTGGGCTTAAGTTTTCTAATCTTTATAATAGTTATGATTACTGGAAGATACGAAATAATAATCTATAAAAACTCTAGCACTGTCCCCTTCATGTGGTAGACATGCAAATAAATTGTGGCTCTCCTTTATATGCAGAGACCAGAAAAAGAACAAAAGAAGGCAGAAAAGAAATTAAGATATGAGCATGGAACACTGAGAGAATTCTAAGTCAGAATCACTTTATGAGCAGGACAAAGCTGAACTGATCTCCCGAGTAGAATGTGAACCTCCTTCATGCCTTATCTTGGGAATAAAATGCTTGTTCTTGCATTCACTGTGACTAATCTCATAGTATATAAGTAAACACAGTTGAAGAGATTGGTGACAGGGAGAAGAACAATGTGTCCAGAAATGTAAGCCAATGGAAAGGACTCTAGCTTTCAAGTGTATTCACACATAAACTCACATGCATATGTGTGCACACACAATTTATAATGACGGGCTATTGCCAACACCACAAATGTGGTCTACAAAAGCCTAGTTTCATTTCCCAGTTATTCTCTAACCAATTCCCAGGGCCAAGCCTCTGTAATGAATAGAACCATCCCCATGGAGAAAAGGATTACCCAAGAGAAAGGGAGATAAATGGCCTCACCTTGTGAAGAATCCAAATTTCTAATGAAATAAAGTTGAGAAAGACAGACTATATCCATGATTGGGAAGAGAGGTGACACAGACCAAGTATCCATGATGGAGGAGGAAGAGACAGCACAGATCATGTATTCACAAACTGGATGCAATATAAATAGAGTCAAGATGGCCAAAGAGTATTTCTTACCTGAGTATCCAAAGGAAATACTGGAGATGGGGCTCAGGTAGATGCCTTTGCCATAGGCTGCTCCATGCAGCTTGCAGGGAAACACCAGGATGAGCAATATGAGCCTGGGCCCTCCCATGGCTGTATATTAGGCAGCCGCAAGGCTTATCTAGTCTCCTGTACCTCCACTATCTTTCTCATTCAGATAACTCTAGGCACCTAATATCAAAAAGCTGATTGGCTGAAAAATGGATGCAGGTTAACCCTGTTGTCTATGAAATAATAGATATTAAAGCCTTGGAGAGTGAGGAATAGCAGATTCACTGAGTCAGTCCCTCAGAATCCATGTTCTGTCCCCAGGCCTTGGTACATATGTATATTCTAAAAAAAGGAACTACAGAACAGGTAGCCAGGAGGTAGGACAATAACTGTTCCTTAGAGTCTCACAGGGCAAAGAAATAAGTCTCCTATATCAACTCTGAAGAAACCGTCACACATATTGAAAAGTTCTCATAGCTTAATTGATCTAATGGCTGCAATCAGCAATTCATATGCCTGCTTACAGCTACATCCCCATTCCAAACACCACCAAAAAACAGCCTGGGGTAAAATACACACCAGCCACTTTCATTCTATACAAACATTTCCAACTTCCTCCCTAGTGAAGTCACATGGCAGGCTAGATTTGAGGATGCTGAGGGAAAAACCGCTGAATACTCTAGAGAGACTTCCCCAAAACTGGGTGGGGCAGAAATGGTGTACAGAGAAAGAAAATGGGTCACAGCCTCACCTGCAGTTTGGTGTAGGATGCATTCACCAGCCCATTGCGCAGAATCGAATGCCAATTCTCAATGTGGGACCCACTGTAAGGCAGGGCAGAATACACGTCTCCTTATAGTGCGCTTCCCAGGAGCACTTCCAAGACTGCCCCTCCCACCCATTCTCGCCCATACAGGACATGAGATGGACACACATATCTAGCAACAGACATGCACAAGGACAGAGTCACAGGCATGCAAGATGTGTGTGTGTTGCTAACTCCTATATTTTAATTTCCAGTCCCATTCTTTCTCCTGTGTTTCAGCAAGTCCCTTCATAAATCCTCAACTACTGATTCAGTATTCTCATTGGCCTATTTTCCTATATTTCAAATTAAATTCTCAAAGTCAATAAACTTATCACTGAATCCAAATACGGCTTCCAGTTCTGAATTCACGTCTATTTTGAGAAAAGTGTACCACCACTCCCTTTGCACCACCTTTAATATGCCTTTCTTTCGCTCTCTCCTCCCACAATTAGGCACCAATTGCTGATTTCCTCAAAGTAGCTTTCAAATCTAATCCCTCCAGTGGTGTCTTCAGTCATCTTTTTATATATAAATGCCATTTCTCCTCAACTAACAATAAAGATCACATCATGTGTATCTTTTTTTTAATCCTCACCTGAAGACATTTTTTTCATTGCTTTTTATGGAGGAAGGAAGAGAAACATTGATGCAAGAGAAAACATCAATTTGTTGCCTCCTGCACGTGCCCGGACTAGGGATCATATACACCTGGACTGGGGATTGAACCTGTAGCCTTCTAGCTAGGGGACAAAGGGCTCATATGTATCTTTTTAGTCCTCTACAACACCTACCACAATAGCACTTAATAACTAATTGTCGACTGACTGACTGGCTGATGCACAGAGGTAACACAAACTCATTCGTCTCTAGTGAAATTGCTCTCGCATCACATTACATTATTTGTCGCCCTCCTCCCCCACCTCCACACTCCTTACTGGAAGGCAAAAGTGCTGCCGTAGAGCTTCTTGGCGGTCCGGAACCGTGCCTCCTTGGCAGGAGGGCTGCTCAGCAGGAGGAACTGGTGTGAGGTGTGCATGAACTTCAGCTGCTGCCCAGGGTGGGGGTGCGGTCAGAAAAACAGAGTAGAAATGGAGATCAGGGAGGGAAAGGTTGGGGATAAGGAGCAAATCAGTTTGCCTTGATGCCAAATAAGGGAAATATGCTCAGGCCCAAAGACTGCCGTTGATGGACAGAGGCGACCAGGCAAGTCTACCAATGCGGTTAGCTGGTTTGGAGCCCTCTCTGTCTCTCATCAGAAATTTAGAGTTTGAAGGGGGAAAGATCACTTACCCTGCTGAGAGGTAGTTTGACAATGTGTGACCTGTTGCTAGAGATGATCCTAGGACAAAACAGAGAAAAGGGGAAAGGAGAGAACCAATATGTGGTTAGGCCATCCTGAACAAAACAGCTGCCTTGCTGTGCCCCTCGGAGAACAAGCAAGAATTCCAGAGTTGTCTGAATTCTGTGAAATTTCCAGGTCACTCTCTGGATATTCTCTTGGGTAGTAATGCTTGTATATAAAAATGTAAAAGGAAAACTAGTTACTGGTAGTTAGATAATGGATGAAAAAAAAAGAGAGGGGTGGGAGGTCAGTTGCTGCATCTAGGGAGAGAAAAGAACAAAAGAAAGAGCACAAGAGGTCAGCTAAAAAATCAGAAGGCGGAGGGTCTGTATTAGGGTGGTGACACTCAACCTTGAGATTTAGAAACTCAGAACTAGGCTCAGGAGTTATCCCACCTGAGCTCAGAGGAAGCCTGATGGCTCTTAGGGATGGCAAAGAATGGATAAAAAGTTACTGCTTAGGCTAGAGAAAGAAACAGAAGAAACTAGAACAAAATTCCTGAGGATTCAGGGGTAGACTGGGCTGTGGGTAGGTTGAACTCAGAGGACAGGAGAGAACAAAGGCATAAAACACTGAAGCCTCAGCAAAGGAGCATTATCTCCTACAGTGGATGATTTGGTTTTCTTAATGCTTTCACCCATGTACTTGTGATGCCACCCTGGAGGACCTATGCCTGGTCATCCCTCATGCTAAGAGGGAGCATGCTGCACTGAGAAAGTACTGCTGTCAAAGGCTGACTATGAAGAAAGGGAAAAGCTATGTCAAGAAAATAGAACAGAAGTCCTGACTGGTGTGGTTTAGTGGATTGGGTGTGGTCCTGCAAACCAAAAGGTCACGGGTTCCATTCCCAGTCAGGGTACATGCCTGGGTTGTGGGCCAGGTCCCTGGTTGGTTGGGGGTGAGGGAGAAGCAACCAATTGATCTTTCTCCCGTACATCACTATTTCTCTCTCTTTCTCCCTGCCCCCTCTAAAAAAAAAAAAAGAAAAAGAAAACAGAACAGAAATCAAGATCAGAGAGGGATGGTGGGGATTGAGGACAACAGAGAATGGTCAGAATCTTTGCTAGAAGGTAAAAATAGTGCCTCAAGGCTCTGGACAGTCTATCTCAACAGGGTGGACCTCAAGACAAGGAAAGGGAGTAGAAGGAGGAGATATACCTCTCTGGATACACAGAAACTTATTTGAAATAGTGTTAATTCCTACATGCAAGGAGCACTCAAAAACCTACAGGGAAATAAGAAACCCCTGAAGAGAAGTCAAGATGTCACAGAATCTGTGGGATCTCTGTAGGACCAGAGCTCTTGTCAAAGTCAGATGTGTCAATGATAACCCCAAGAAAAAGCAGCCGTGATATATACAACCTCAGGAAAGAAGAAAGAAGCTGAAACTGTCTTGAAGAGAAGGTGCAGGCTCCATGTCTAATACCATGTCCCTGCCCCACCCTGGGAAGAATTAACTTCTATCCATACCACTGCAGGAGAGGATGGGCCAGGGGATCCAGCTTGTCCATCTGCTTCTTGATTTCCAGATATGAGCCCTGTAAGACAACAGCCATAAGTTTAACTTCCTGGGGTGGTGGGAACCCTCCCACTTTCCACAGACTGACTATCAGGGCCTAGCGCAAAGTAGGCAGCGATGGCCACACAAAGGCAAGAGAAGATGGAGTTCCCACCCACAAGGAGCCTGGGCAAACTGGGAACACTCATAAATAAACATGAAAATGACAGAAGATGCTTACAAAACAACATGCAGGTGGGTCTCCTTCATTTTATGCAATTCCTACAGCCTTACAAAGTTGATTGTATATCAAAAAATAAATAAAATCAATGTCCAGAAAGAATAAGCTAAGGGATCCTGTGGTAAAACTTTATATAAAGCAGAGTCCTTCTGACAAGTAAATCATCCCTCCTTGGTGTTTCTTATGTGTTAATCTGAACTGTAATATATAGGATTTGCTGAGAAGAGGCCCACCTGTAAATGAGCACAAACGAATGTCTATTCATGCAGAGATTGCAGACGAGGGGTGGGGAAGTCTGATGAGGGACAGCCTTGAGTCAAAGGACGGTCACTGCTCCATGTGGCTGCCCCACCCCTAGAAGGATAGAAGATGCAGGCCCCTGGGTCTACTTCCTTAACTCCGAGCCCCCCGCCACCTCAACCTCCCAACCCTGGGCACAGGTCTTTCCCTCACTTCTCTAATTTCCTAATAATTATGGGGAAAACATTAAATATGAACAACTTGTTAAGGAATTAGCAGCAAAGGTAAAGGTTGAGAGAGAAGAGTAACAGCACTAACAGCAGAACAGGAGGAAGACTAAGGAAAATACAGTAAGGAATCTGAGTAGCATCTCTAAATCTTCACTCCCATGAATTCCAAACAGAATATGACACTTGAGTGGCACAGGCAGGGGTGAGGCGAAGGGCCGAGTACCTGGGTCATCTCCCGGATGGACATCACACTATCCAGAGCTTTCTGAAGTCGCTCATAATTCTTCTTCTGTGGGGAATCAATGGAAAGAGAACCAGGTGAAGAAATATGGAGGAGAGTAAGATGTGATGAAAAGGAGGACCAGATGTACAAAAAATGTCTAGGCCCCTGGGAAATGGTGTAGCATGTCATGGGAAGAAAACAGATTTAATGTCGGGCAGTTCTGGAATCACATGCTAGTTCTTTTACCAGCTGAGAGTAACAGGGTAAGTTACTTAACCTCTTAGGACCCCAGTATCCCTGTGAATAAACGAAGATAAAATAAAATTCCCACTACCCCAATATCAATGTTTTGAAATAACATATATAAAGAACCTGGTATAGTATGTGATACATAGCGATGAGTAATAGCCAGGCACTGTGATGGTTAATTGCATCTATTTGATGGGCCCATGGAGTGCCTGACATTTGGCCAAATGTTGCTTTGGGATGTGTCTGTGAGGCGATTTCTAGACGAGATTAACCCTTACATCAGAACACTGTGTAAAGCACACTGCTCCCCTCTAATTTGTGTGGGTCTCATCCAATCAGTCAAAGGCCTGAATGGAACAAAGAAGCCAACTAAAAGGCTCCTGCTGCCTGACTTTCTGAAGCTGGGACATTGGTCTTTTCTTGTCTGTAAACTTGGAACTGGAGATTGCTAGCTTTTGGACTGGAACTTAAACAATTGGCTCTCCTGAGCCTCCAGCTTGCTGACTGCTGATCCTGGGACTTCTTAGCCTTCATTATCATATAAGCCAATTCCTTATAATAATAGTTATGCTTCTGTGGAGAATGCTAACTAATGCAGTACTTTACTTATATTATCCCTCATTTTTATAACAATCCACAAGGGAGATACTGTCCCCTTGTGCAGATAAGGAAATCAAGGTTCATTAAGGTTAACTGACTTGCCTAACACCATTCAGCTAGGAAACGGCTGAGTCTCAAGTGGAGTCCAGGTCTGTCTGGCTCGAAATTTGGTCTGTATTCTTCTCTTTCATGGCATAACAAATATTAATTCTTTTCCCCTTCTGACAAACTCAGGTATTTATTTACTAGAACAGCCAAAGCTCAGGGCTCAAGAGTTGCCAAGAAACAAGTGTTTCATTTCTTCTGATTCTTATTCCAAGATGTTGTCTAACTAGAATGACAGCCCATAGTCTCCCAGTCTTCTACTGTTTCTGCTCCTTAGCCCTAACTTTATTCCCAAGCAATTATACCTTAGGGTTAAAGGCCAGAGTCTTGGGATCAGTGGGGTCCACCACAGAGGGATAAGGCTCAAAGATGATGCTCTTTCTAGGGGACTCCAAAGCTGCCCTACACATGGCCACCAGCAGATCCACCACCTTAGGGGAAAGGAGAAAGGGTTCAGCAGAAGCTAAATGATTTTTTATAAATCCTTACCCAAGGATATTTTTTCATTGCTTTTTAGACAGAGAGGGAGGGAGAGAGAGAAACATCATGTCAGGGAGAAGCATCAATTGGTTGCCTCCCTCCCGCATGGACAGGGGATCATCACATGCGTAGACTAGAGATTGCACGTGCCCAGACCAGGAATGGAACTTGCAACCTAGGTATGTGCCCTGACCAGAATCAAACTGCAAACTTTCAGTTATCGGGCACGATCCAACTGAGCCACACTGCCAGAGTGCTAAATGATTTCTCACTGCTGGAAGTCACATAGTGTCCAGGATAGGTCTAACTTTTGGAGTCTCAGCATTTCTCCCTGCTCTTCTTTCTAAAAGCAAGTATGTTTATGGTTTTTTCATTAGAAAATGTAAGCTGATTATAAATATTCAAGTAACAATGATTTAAAAAGTGCTTAAAGAAAAGATAAAATTTATCCCCCTGCCTCCAAACAAATCTCATTCCTTACAGATAAGCTGCTAAATTTGATGTATATCCTTCCAGATATTTTCTCTATGGAAATACTTATTTTATTAGATAGTCAATTTTTAAAAAAGAATTGTACTATACATACTGTGTTTTTTAATGTTATAATATCCTTTTTAAAAAAATGATTTATTTATTTTTAGAGAGAAGGGAAGGGAGGAAGAAAGAGAGGGAGAGAAACATTGATGTGAGAGAGATACATTGATGGGTTGCCCCTTTCACACACCCTGACTGGGGAATGAACTCAAAACCCAGGCATGTGCCCTGACCTGGAGACCTTTCATTTTGCAGGACAATGCCCAACAAACCAAGCCACACTGGTCAGGGCTTATATGTTACAATTTTCTATCCATAAATAATAGCTGTATAGTATTTCCACTGTAAGGACATACCATAATTTAACTGGATACCCTATAGATGCAGTTGTACCCATATTCGTTTGTTTTTTTTTACTATTATGAATAATACTATCTTGAACATCCTTACATGTGGATGCTTTTCTGGAGGCTAAGTTCAAAGGAATGAAATTGCTGGGAATGACCCGGTTCCCCAGTAGCTTTTCCCTCTCCCATACCTCTGCTCCAGTGGCCACCTCCTCTGCAGCTCCAGACATGACACCCAGTGTGTAGAAGGAGAAAACGCACAGTTCACGAGTGCAGACGGCTGGCTGAATGGACATATTAAACACACAGTGGTGGTAGGGGAGGTGCAGTAAAAGGCTGTTGTAGGGAGGGAGGGACAATCCTGACCATAGACAATTCTAGAATGAGGTAGGAATTTGGGGCCCTTTATGTGAAGAGAAAACTGTAAATAAGTAAAGTCTTAATTAAAATGCTTTACTGATAAGTTTGAGAATTAATGCTGTCTCCTCTACGAAGCCTTCCATGACCTACCTATGTAGCTACATGCTCTCCCTTCTCAGCATCACAACACTGCTCATGTCTCTTCTGTACACTTACAGTAAAGCATCTGTCTACTCATCTAGATTTGGAGTCCTTAAGGACAGCATCATATCCAATCACTGGTCAATATCTGATACCTATTTTTAAATGTTGGGTGGGGATTATATCTTCAAAAATATTCAGACATCTGCATCCTTCCTAGCAGGACTACTGACATTTATTTTAAGAACAAACCATTATTTTTACAGTCTCAAAAAAAAAAAAGGACAAGATTTTACCTTTACCATAGACTCAGAAAGAAAGGAATAAAAGACAGATGGGAAGTAAAGGGGCCTTGGCTAAAGGGCAAAGGACAGGGGTCACAGAACAAGGGCTCACACCTTGAGCATGGACCCATTCTGGAAGACATGCTGCTCATCACACACCACACAGTACTCATTCAATGTTGGAATCCTCTGCTCTGCATACTTCATGATCTAGGGAGAGAAGAGGCTCTACTCAGTCCTTTGCAAGTACAGGCCCAGATATGGGAACTAGTTTGAGCTTCTTTTCAAGGTTGCCTCCTCCCTCTCAGTCCCAAGCCTACAACAGAATCTCTTCCTGGCCCTAAACTTAGTTAAACTAACGGCCTGACTCTAGAGCTAAGACCAAACATAAAAGGTAAAAACAAGACCAGCCCTGGTAAGATGACCTAGGTTAAGACTCTCCTCTTTACTATTTACTATCACAAGTAACTTCAGACAAGTCAGTTAACCTAGGCCTTGGTTTTTTCATGTATAAAATTGAACATTATTCACCTCACAGAAGTATTAAGAGTAATGAGATGATTTCTGTGAAAGTATTTTTAAACACTAACAGTAATCAGCTGTTAACATTTAACATTAACATTAATCAAAGTATTAATATTAAACATTAATCAAACTGTTAACATTAATTATAGTAATTACAGATTGTCCCTCTGGGATAGGTGAGTGTGGAGTCCATGGTGAGATGGTGGGGGGGCCTGAGAAGGCACTTCAACTACCTGGAACAATCGGCCTATCCACTGGTCACAACCACAGATACAATTCTGTGCTAGGAAGAGAGAACAAATCCAGAGCTCATGGAGCAATATCCTAAGGTATTTTTTTAAACATTGCCTTAACATGGCCTTTTCAACCAGATACACTTTATGTATAAGACAAGTTGTTCCCATTTAACATTCTTTGGGGCTAGTAAAGGGACACACAAGCGCTTTTATTCATTCCGATTTGCTGACTGCCTACTATGTGCCCAGCTCAGTGAAAAGTCTCCTCGATTATGCAACAACATAAAAGACTGTCTTCTCAGGCTCTACACTCCAATGGGGAGGTGTGGTATGTATACAAAGTAATTACAGTTCAATGTAGCATATGGTGCATGACACACAGGTGCCATATAAAACCAAAAGCATCATGACAGCTCAGAGAGAGGAGCTAGAACTTCCAGCTAATTAATTAATATACATATTAGAGTAACAGAGAATATTTAATGGAAAAGGTGACACTGAGCCTTGACTGCAATAGGCAGATATAGGGGAGGAAATCCAGTGGAAGAAATGACAAGAACAAAGGTAACAGGGATGCAAAAATGAAAGCATGTCCAGGGAATAAAAAGGTTCAAAAAAGAAGAAATGACCAGTAGTGGCTGAGCAGTAAAAGAAGTCTACAAGGAAAACTGAAGAGTATTTGCGTGAGAATGTTGGGGATAATAAGCAAATCAATCAATTACTTTCCCGTCTCAACAGCAAGGCATTTAAAACTTACAGTGCATCATTTGGCACTTGATCATAAGTGGTCTATAAACATTCTTCCCAGTAATGCTGTAAGCTTCTTAAGGATGGGAACTATGCTTCTTTTCTACCAATTAAAACTTAGTATAGTTCTTAGTATAGAGCAATTCAGGAAATATTTAATTGGCTAAGGAGATAGGAGATCAAATGGGTCAGTCAACAGGGGAAAGGCTTTGGAATGAAACTTTGGACTTGATTTACCTGGACAAGGAATCCATATTCCAGAGTGGGGATGTTCTTGCAGTGACCACTGACCTGATTAAGAGTAAAAAGAACCCATGAGCCTCCTATGAAGCTGCCGGCTATACAGACCTCACTCATGCCCATAACAAAGTAGCTAAGCCCTAGCTCCAATCAGCCTAAGTACTTCCAAAGCTGGAGAGACCTTTAGACATTTTTGCCAAGGATTCTTGAAAGAGCACACCTATCCTTAACCTTTTTAAAAGTGGGTGGACTAGGTTAGTATAGCAGCTGATTATCAAGTCTTAACGATAACCTAATAAAATCATAACTGACATTTCACTGGGATGTCCAACCCCAGACTCTCTGCTTCATGGCCTACTATCAGAGAAGCTTGCCAAATAGTTATTTATTGATTTTTTTAAAGAGAGAGAAAAACATTGATTTGTTGTTCCAAATATTTATGCATTCATTCACTGAGTTTTGTATGTGCCCTGATTAGGGATCAGACCTGCAACCTTGGCATATTGGGATGATGCTATAACCAACTGAACTACCCAGCCAGGAGACAAATAGTTCAGGTATAAGTTTTCAGCTATTCAAAAATGTGTTCCATTCTACCTACTCATGGTACCTGCCCAGGTTTGATTTACGATGCCTAGAAAACCCTACCTCCACCCCACTTTGATAAGCTCTACTCTCACAATTCTACTCCCACCCTAGCACCCGAGTCAAGCCCTTCCTAGCTCATGTACCAAAGGAGAGGTCCGTGCCGGGGGAGGGAAGCCCACGTGCTGGGAGCACAGGAGACCTGCCTGGGGGCTGGGTGGGTAGCCAAACACCTCCACTTTGGGGTTCTTCACGGCGCAGGAAACAGAACGGTTCATGAGGCGCCCAACCCGAAGCTCTGGTACCGCAAGTTTGCCTTTCAGCATGGAGTCCTGTATGACAGGGAAACTGGGAGACCTGGAGAGAGAGCAAGAAGTGATGAAACTGGGGGTTCAGTATGAGCCCTGGAAGAGGCCTGGAGACAAGTGGATCCTAGGCCAGCATGAGGGAAGTGACTGACTTGCCTAACACCAAAAAGAAGCCAAAAAGAACATATGAGGAAAATTCTATTGGATCTCAACACTGTTAAAACAAGTATGTACATCACACATCTGAATTGATTTTTATGTCATTATCTGTGTGTTTTTCTGACTGGAACATGGAAGTTAGGCAGAGACCAAGCTTAGGTCACTCTATGGCATCTAAGCCAGGTAGGGAATACTCCCTTGGAAAGGATGCCTGTTTCATTTACTCAATGTGTGTGTATATTTATATATATATATATGTATATGATTAAGTGCTAAACACTGTCCTAAGCAAATAGTTTCATTACAAAGAGCCTGATGTATGACTGTCAACAACAGTACCTAGAAGCTATGAATCTGGATATGTATTTGATTTTAAGATGATCAGAAAGCATGGGATGGGGTGTGTGTGTGCTTTATTTATCAGATCACTGATTTATTATCTAGTTCTGGAAATAGAACTGGATAATACAGAGCAACCTCAGTTCTCCAACTTAATTCGTTCCAGAGAACTGTTCAAGAAGTGATTTGTTCAAAAACTGAATCTCCTTTGCCATGTGACTGATCATACAGGTGTCAGCATGAAAGGGTGGTAGGGTAGAGAATCAAGACCAGAAGTTTTATTAGCTAATTGAGACATTTTTTCCATGAGCAACTCGGTCAAGAACCGAATTGTTCAAGAACCAAAGACGTTTGAGAACTGAGGTTTGACTATAAATCAATGTACGCTTACATAAGAGCAAGGAGTTGGTGCCTATTCTCTGACTCTGCCTCCCTAGGATAAGGAATAGGATGAGGGTCAAATAAAGGAAGGACAGAGAGATTAGCATACATTTCTCCAAATATATACCATAAGTTAAGAACTGTGTTTTACATAAAGGACAAAGTATAAAAATCAGGGTTGGGAGTGGAATTAGCACACATACGGGACTGGGCTGTGTGGGTACTTTTAGTAGTAAAAGGCACAGAATTTAGAGGACCCAAGGAGAGGACAGAATAAATAAATACAGGTAATCAAGGAGGTGGGGTAGGAGCTTAGACAAGAGTAAGTGATTAGAGATGATCAGCTCCTGGAGGAGCACTTACTTGGGGATGGGTGAAAAGATGCTGAGGCCAGCTCGGAACTTCTTGATGGTACCAGTTGCCTTGAACCAACTGTGCCTCTTCTCCTGCTGGGACTTCAAGAAATCGTTGCTGAGATGTTTCCATTGTTGGGATGTGAACATACCCAGGATCCTAAAGAATCAAAGAAAACAGGCTTAGGAAAGCTCAGGCAGGGGGACTGGTCAAAAAATAGGACTATGAAAGGCAACTAATCTAAAATTCGGACCCAGGGACTGCAAAGGTAGTTGTGGTGGGGGAATGTGTCTGAACCTGTCCTGCTGCACATGACCTTAGCACATGAAAATGTACTGTGCTAAAGTACCCATTTACCCTAGGGCATTAACACCCACTCCCATTACCTGATCTAAGGGACCAAAATAAACTCTGAAATTCTTTGCCTTTAGAGGGAGATCTCAGACATGAGCTTTCAAAAGTTATGAGCCTTGGAATTCATTGCCAAGAATGACTATATACTGAGAGTGAAACGAAAGTAGTGGGAGAGAGGTGAGTATCACCTCCTACCTTGTGATACATGAGAGGTACTGACATTGTTAGGCTAAAAATTACATCTCCAAATCTGTGGTTTCCAACTTGAGCTGGGCCCTCAGCTAGTCTCATCAATTCTGTCATTTGTCCTTGATCGGTTCTCTCTAGCATTACTCAAAGCCAGTGATTTTCAACCAGTGTGCTGTAAGAATTTTTAAACCATGCAGTACCTGACTAGTTAGTCAGAAGTAGTGACCTCTTTTCCCTTAGATTGTCAAATTAAAAAAAAAAAAATGACAACAGTCAACACAATAGCTGCCTGGTGTGATTGAATTAAAATTATACTCATTTTTTGTCAGATTGACAAAAAAATGTATTTTTGGTGTGCCATAAAATTTTAGTAATTATGTGTGCCATGAAATGTAAAAGGTTGAAAATTGCTGCTCTAAGCTATTATACTAATATTTATCACCTTTTTTAAGCACTAACTTCACCTACACAAATGACCTCTCTTCCTTCTAGAGAAAACCTAAGCCATCAGATATCAGCTTTCTTAATCTTCCACCCCTACTACCAAAGCATTTTCCATTCCCCCCTTACTTCGATCCCTCCATTCTCTGGAGACAAGGTAACCCTCTTATTAAGGATCAGTTCCTCTGTGCTCTAGATCTCAGTCCCTCCTTGCGTCTGTAGAGGCCTTCATCCATCAACCATCCCTCTCTCCTGTCAATTCCTTGCCCAAAGTCTACAGTTTCAAGTCTCTGTCCCTCAGCCAACTACCTCTCCCTTCCCCTCCTACGCTCAGCCAATTTTCTCAACCCGCAGCTGCTGTTTATGCTTTGCCCCACCACTAACTTCTCAGCCTACCCTGCCTGCGTTGCTGCAGCGCAGTTGCCCTCTCGGTGGCGCTAACCCGGCAGCAGTTCCCAAATCCCTCATCCTACCTGGAGCCTGGCCCCCCCTGCAGAAACTCTCCAGCTTGCACTCTGTGTCAGCTTTCCCTTCCTACTCTTCTCTACCTTCCCTGACCCACCCTCAGTGTTTCTTCTTCCTCTGGCTGGCCTGCTCATTTCTTGGGAACTTTGCCTGGGTGTTAAAGGGTGTTTTACCTTTGATCTTTTCACCCCATCACACTCTCCTTTAGCAATCTCAAATTCTACACTCGTAATTTCCACCCATACACTGATATATGTCACCCTAACATCTCCTGTGAGTACCCAATTTACATATCTATTTACTAAGCATGTCCATTTAAATATCCCAAGGTTACCTTTAAATAACATGTTTAAAATAGAATTATCCTCATTCCACAAATCTGCTTTTTTTAAATATATTTTATTGATTATGCTATTACCGTTATCCCATTTCCCCCCCTTCACTCTCCTGTCTTGCACTCCCCCTCCCACCCACATTCCCCTTTAGTTCATGTCCATGTGTCATAAGTTCTTTAGCTTCTACATTTCCCATACTATTCTTGCCCTCCCCGTCTATCTACCATCTATGCTACTTATTCTCTGTACCTTTCCCCCTCTCTCCCCCGCCCACTCCCCTGTTGATAACCCTCCATGTGACCTCCATTTCTCTGATTCTGTTCCTGTTCTATTTGCTTAGTTTGCTGTTTTTGTTTTAGGTGTGGTTGGTAATAATTGTGTTTGTTCTCATTTTACTATACATGTTTTTTAATCTTCTTTTTCTTAGATAAGTCCCTTTAGCATTTCATAAAATAAGGGCTTGTGATGATGAACTCCTTAAACTTTACCTTATCTGAGAATCACTTTATCTGCCCTTCCATTCTAAATGAAAGCTTTGCTGGATAGAACAATCTTGGATGTAGGTTATTGCCTTTCATGACTTGGAATACTTCTTTCCAGCCTCTTCTTGCCTGTAAGGTCTCTTTTACGAAATCAGCCGACAGTCTGATGGGAACTCCTTTGTAGGTAACTGCCTTCTTATCTCTTGCTGCTTCTAGGATTCTCTCCTTCATTTTAATCTTGGGTAATGCAATTGTGATGTGCCTTGGTGTGTTCCTCCTTGGGTCCAACTTCTTTGGGACTCTCTGAGCTTCCTGGACTTCCTGGAAGTCTATTTCCTTTGCCAGATGGGGAAGGAAACAAATAATAAAGGGGAAATTCTCCTTTATTATTTGTTCAAATAACTTTTAAATGCTTCAATCCAAAGACACAGGGTTTAAATGCTTCAATCTAAAGACATAGGGTAACTGAATAAAGAAGACAAGAACCATATATATGATGTCTAAATGAGACCCAGCAGAACAAAAGACACAGACATGGACTGAAAGTAAAGGACGGGGAACAAATAATATAGGGGAAGTTCCCCTTTATTATTTGTTCAAATAACTTTTCCACTTGTTGCTCTTCCTCTTCTCCGTCTGGCACCCCTATAACTTGGATGTTGGAACGTTTAAAGATGTCCTGGAGGTTCCTAAGCCTCTCATTTTTTGGAATTCAGTTTGGATGAGTATGTCTTCTTTAACTCCTTGGTTTTCAGACTTCCATACAGTTCGATTTTCTGTCAGTTCTGGTTGTTTCATTCTTTCTGATTGGATGTTTCTTCCTTCCTTCTGGTCCACTCCGTTGATTTGAGTTCCAGTTTCCTTCCCATCACTATTGACTCCCTGTATATTTTCCTTTATTTCCCTTAGCGTAGCCTTCATTTGTTCATCTAATTTGTGACCAAATTCAACCAATTCTGTGAGCATCCTGATCACCAGTGTTTTGAACTGTGCATCTGATAGGCTGGCTACATCTTTGTCGCTTAGTTGTATTTTTTCTGGAGCTTTGATCTGTTCTTTCATTTGGGTCATTTTTTTTTTGTCTTGACGCACCTGCTACATAGTGAGGGGTGGGGCCTTAGGTGTTCACCAGTGTAGGGCAACCCAGTTGCTGGGTTGTGATGCTGTATGTGGGGGCGGGGTCCAAGAGGGAACAATGGTGCTTGCTCTACTCTCTGTCAGTTTTCAGTCCCCCCTGCCACTTCCCACAAGCAAATTGGGTCCTTCTGGTGCTGGTTCCCGGGTGGGTGAACTTCTGTACATTCTACGACCCCGTGGGTCTCTCCATGAACTCCCCTGTGAGGCTGGGGGTTTATCACACTGCTGCCTCAACCTCCACAGGTGTTTTCAGTCAGAGTTTTGAGGCTTTATTTCCCCGAGCTGGAGCTCTGGGTTGTGTGGTCTGTCTCGCTCCCCAATTGTTCCTCCTGGTTTATCTGTGCACAAATGTGGGACTGCCCGCTCCATCAGTCACCACCGCAGTCTTGCCGGCCAGCTGCAACCTTGCTTGCCCCACTCCACAATCTGGCACTGGGTCCTCCAGTCATTGCCTTGCTGCAAGTCCTCTCCGTCTGCCTGTGTGTCTCCACCCCTCCTACCAGTTTGGATGAGTATGTCTTCTTTAACTCCTTGGTTTTCAGACTTCCATACAGTTCGATTTTCTGTCAGTTCTGGTTGTTTTCTGTTTTTTAAATTGTTGTTGTCCTTCTTTTGGTTGTGTGAGAAGGCACAGTGTGTCTACCTATGCCTCCATCTTGGCCGGAAGTCCCCATGCTCTTCTTCTTAAATCCCTATTTAAATTGGTAGTATTACAATTTACCCACACTCTGGGATGCAAACCTAGGAGTAATTTTCCACTATTCCTTGGCTTATGACCCATATATAACACATCCAGATCAACTGTCAAGTCTTACTGATTTTTAAAAATATCACCAATAGGATTTTTTTTTGTCACTGGGGGCTCATATCCAGCAGCTTATTCAACTTTCGTACTTGTCTCATCCACAGTAGTTTCTCCAGAACTGCTACCTTCACCATAAAGCTCCATGAGTTTTTCCAATGCAAACTTGGGTTTCTCCAGCATTTTGACTTTTGTGACAAAAACATCATGGAGTGCCCTGGTTGGGTGGCTTGGCTGGTTGGAGTGATATCCTGTGCAGAAAAGGCTGTGGATTTGATCCCCAGTCAGGGCACATACCTAAGTTGCAGGTTCAATCCCTGGTCAGGGAGCATCACAGGATACAACCAAGTGATGTTTCTCTCTCTCTTCCCTTCCCTCCCTGTCTCTCTAAAATCAATACACATATCTTTGAGTGAAAATTAAAAAATAAAAAAGACATCATGGAATGGATACATACATTGGCAACCCTTTTCTATGTCTTTCCTCATGCTACCTGGAATCCATTTATTGACCATTTCTTTCAAGTCATTTGTCTGCACCTCTTGGGTCATGATTTCTATCATCCTCTTCTGGATTTGGTGGATCTGCTGATGCTGAGAATAAATGGTCTTATGCATCTGATTATTGCATTTTTTAAGTAAAACAAACACAGAATAGATGAAGCAAATAACCATCAGTAGTCTTGACATCAACATAAACTTCAGTGATGGTCTGCCATTTTTAATCACGGAGCACATTTTGTAATGGGTAAGATTCATGCCATGGAAATCAGTCAGGCAGTTTCTGACCTAAACATCCTCAGTAATTAGCTTGAATTGTCTAAATGCAACTTCATCATTCTGCAGATCAGCTAGGTTCATTTCAAAAACACAACCTTTTGAGACCATCAAATGAGATTTTGGATCTTTGAGTTCTCATGATTAGTGTGTTTCCAATATTTCTTACATTCAGCATCACTGGTACTTTCACATCACACCAACCTTTTTTAGAGAATGGATCAACCACTTTCCCCTTGGCTTCTTCTCTGCCGTTTTTTGTAAGACACTTATTCTTTCCCACAGCCATGGTGCTGCTCAGAGAGCCAAAATAAAAGTCCTATTGGTTTTATATCTCATAAATCTCTCCAGCGTGTCTCATCTCAGTTCTTACCTACAGCCACATTTTGGTGCGGGTCCTCATCATCTCATGTGCGGACTTCTACAAACTAGCTCTCTTGTCTAACATCCTCCTATCTACTTTGCACAATGTCACCAGAATAATGTTTTTAAAATGTTTTTAAAACTAAACCAATCACATCTTCTCTTTGCCTAAAACCCTTCAATGTTCTCCGTGCCTACAATACAAAAGGCCAAGATTTTCTCTGATTTGGACCCCTTCCTACTCCTCTGGCTCTAGTTCCCACCACTCTTCCCTGGCATTTTAATAGCAACATTTAACTACCTGAAGCTTCCTATGTATATGCCACTTCACGTTACTGTACCCTAGCAAATGTAATTCACTCTTACGGTCCGTCTACATAGGCAACTTTCATCTATCCTTGAAAACCATTAATCATCTCCCTTTCATTCATTTACTCATTCATTGTCCTCCACCTGTCAGCAGACTGAGTCACTCTTCTCTGTGTTTTTTCTAAAACTTACATATTCCCTTGTATTGGAACATGTATCCACTGGATTCTATTTGGAATTCACTGAGTAGAATCTGTAGCTCATTTTTCTTTGTATACCAAATACTTAGCAAGGTGCTCAACACATTCAATAAACTGAAACTATCTGAGCTCTTAGGCCCCACTCTAAAAAAACTACAAGAGGAAATGTGAAGAGCATGGCTTTAATTTCAGGTTTGTACTTTTCCTTAAATATTAAGTACTAATAAACCTATATTCTTCTCTCTCTCTTTTTTAAAAAGATTTTATTTATTATTTTCTAGAGAAAGGGGGAGAGGGAGAGAGAGGAAGAGAAACACCAGTCGGTTGCCTCTAGTATGCCCCCAACAGGGTACCTGGCCTGCAGCCCAGGCACATGCCCTGACTGGGAATTGAACCAGTGACCTTTTGGCTTGGAGGCTAGTGCTCAATCCACTGAGACACACCAGCCAGGGAGAACCTATCTTTTTATCTTCAAGATGCCTCAAGGTTAGCACCCCAGAACCACAGGCTCCACTGCCTAACCATAAATTTGGCTCCCCAAATTTATTTTAATTTTACTTTGGCATATCTCAGAAAGACATTTTTGGGAAAAACAAACAAACAAACAAAACATTCTATGTGCCTGTCCATCACATATGTCCATATCCAGAAAGATCAAAGTTCTTACTTTTTCAACTGAAGACCCAGCCCAAACCCTTCCTTATTCGATGGCTGGAAAACCTCAATTGATGGTTCTGAAAAGAGAAGAGAAAGTTTCTAGTATGTACATGTCTGTATCCTCTTGGGAGTCCAAAGCTCTAGCTCAGTGGACTAGCTTCTTCAGAGTCTAATGGCACTCCAAACAACAGTGGTGGAGAAGGAAAACATTTGCAGCGAAGGGTAGATTCTGGGAGCTGACTGACCAATTCAAATATTCTCAACTTCTGTGAGGAAGCTGAGCAGAAGGGGAGGGGTAAATAATACCTGGTAACCAAAGAAAATAATTTCATTGACCAAGGATTTGAGGGGATTGCTATCAGGTGAGAGGAAATAAAGCAAGCAGTGAGAGGAGACTGAAAAGTCCCTACCAATGGCCTGCAGATTATGCCAAAGGTCCTTGTTCCTAGTTTTTCTATTTTACTTAATTTAGGACTTTGGATTTGCTCACAGAGAACACACTTGGCTACAGTCACTGCCCTTACCTGGTCCATCAAGGTACTGAGACAGAGAAAATCGCAGCCTCAACACAATAGGTTCTGTCCGGAGGACCTTCCAAGCTGTAGAGACTTCCTCCTAAAAGTGTAAAGGAGATAGTTTCCAGTTTAGCAACAAAGAGAAATAGGCTGGACATTTTCCCTACACAACACACACATGCACACAGCAGTACACACCACTGTCTGCTTATGATCTAAAAGACAGGAATAGAGAGTATGTACTCCCAATACAGCACTCCGAAACAAGACTCCTGGCCAACACAACAAAATCCACAAGTGATATGCTATTGGCAGGCACTAGTACCACTTACATCGAGGAAGCTGATGTTAATGTTGAGGTCAATGTCCACGTCATCGATAGTTCCATATTCTCTACAGAGATACAGGCGACCACAGGTGAGACTCATTAAGGGAGAAAAAAGGGAGCAGAGGCTGAGGTGCGGGGAGAACTGAGCCTGGGGCCAGAGGAGAGGGAATGGTAAAAGGTAACTCTGTACCTAAGTTCTTAGCTACAGCCTCAAGCCACCTAATAATCATGGCCTTCTTTGGGCCAGAGGCCTTTCTTACCTTAAAGGTGAAACTATCAGTCTAAAGGGGTCTAGGAGGATAAAAGGGAATTTCTAAGAAAAGTGGCTATACTTCCCTACTTTCTCTTGTTAGCCACACTTAAGTGCTCTGAGCAACTCTAAGTATCATTAAGCTCATAATTAATTAGTGTTCACAGATCCCCTAACATACCATAAGAAGAAAAAACCTCTAGCATTTTAACAGCTTAGAACAAAGTGGCTTGCCTCCCTGCCACCCCTGAAGTGGAATCCCACCTGATGGATACAGAGTTCTCACTGTAGATCTCCTTCACGGCTTCAATGTCTGCATCAAGTTGTGGGTGTCGATATAGGTCAGCTGCACAGCTTCCCTGAATCAGCAGCCAAAACAGTAGGGGGTGGGGAGGAAGACAGAGAGTTAAGGAGAGGTGAAAAATAAAAAGAAGAAACACCAGGAACAGAAAAATCAAGCAGCAACAGTACATGTCGCAAAAGGCTGTGTATACAAAGGGGCTCTTGGAAGCAGCCCTAGCTGGGGATTTCATTGACAGACCAGTCTCCCTCCATCACCACCCTAAGACGTTTCAGTAGATCAACTGCAGGTTTTGCTGAAGTTCACATCCTTAAGCCTCAGCTTTCCCTCTCAGATTTTGACCAGAATACGTAGGTGTCCCTTCTATGAGAACTTAGACTGAAGAGTATAGAATTTAACTCAGATTGGTTCTGCCTTAAGAGTCTAACATTCCTGCTCAGGATTGTGCCTTAGATAATGATGGCATTAAGCAATCACTGGCAGGGTAATTTTTAACAAAAATTTATCCCAATGATTGGAATGACCTCTCCGGCTAGTTAGTAAAAAATTAGAAAATAATTACTTCCAAATAAGAACACATGGGTAGCCCCCTACACAGAGGATGTAGTTTACACTGGGAAAGGTATGAATCCCAGGCAAGAACAAGGATATATCAGCTCTGACAAGATAATGCTGAGACCACACCAACACTGTATCTCTGGTCCAGAATAACTGCTTTTACTCTTGATGTATCCAGAGAGTTCATTTCGATCATCCAATATGGATCTTACGGGCTGTAATCTCACCTGAACTCCATAGAGAAATTCCTCTGATTCATTATCTCCCTCTGAATCATCATCATTCCAGAACTGGCCTTTGATGTCCTAATAATGAGAAATAACAACACAACCCTTTATTGATCTGTTTCCCCATGGAACAGAGTGGGGTGATAGGGTGGGAAATAGATCCCCCCAAAGAAGGGGAGGTCCCTTGGGATAGCAATAATTGAGTCCCTAATCCCTTTATTTCCTTCACCTCACCCTTTGGAAGCATCTGAATCTCTTCCTAAATCTGGTCATATCCATGGCCTACCTCTGACTTGGTGGGATGGAGAAAACCAGTAGAGAACTTGGCCTTCATAAATGTCAAGTATAACTGAGGATCTGGTAGCCAGACTGGGAAGGGATGGAGAATAATTCAATGTCAAAGTTGATTTCTAGGTATATCTAGGGTCTAGTATAAGCTAGCCCTTCTAGGATTATCTAGTGACCCCAGGCAGTTCCAAAGCATACCTAAACTCCCTTGCTTCTTCACTCCCTTTCTATCCCTTTCCTTCCCAAGAAAATCCCCCTATACATATACCAAGTAATATTGTTTCCATGCCCCTTCTCCTTCCTCTAACTTCAAAGAGCCACTCTACCTTCCAAAAGGGTGGGAGGGAAAACACCAGGAAAAAATGAGGTCTACTTTATCCCATCTACCCCCTGGATGATCAGTTGCAGAGGTGGGCAGTCAGTCCTCACCATTGGATCAGTGGGTCACACACACTCCCAGGTCAGTGCTAGGCAGCACCCCTCCATACCACCAGCTGAACCCAGGCCAATGAGATGAGCATTTAGGAGGCCACAAAGGGAGGCAAGAGAGGGGGTGATGTCAGGGGCTGACTGGAGATCTGTTGGAGATGGCAGGCTCTGCTGTGGTGGTGGCAACAAGTCACTGTCCTGTGGAAAGTAGACAACAATTGATTTCATCACCACTGAAAAGCTGGTGGTTTATACACAGACACACATGTTTATGGATACTTTTATTACACATATGTACAGATACTTGTACATAGAGACATACTTGCATGTATGTACACACACTTGTATACACAGTTCTTTAAAGATAATGAACCATAAGACACTACTGTTTCATTTAAGCTCAAGAGTTGGGATTGGAGCAAGTCCCTGCTCCAGTTCAGAACCCTGTATCAATGCTGAAGCCAAAAGCAACAGTGGCAGGATCAGATGCTTATGCTACTCTATCAGTTCATTTGGAACACTTTTCACAGTACTAACATCCATCAGAATCAGCTTTTGGGGGGAGTTTTTAACCCCTAATTACTCCCCAAGTTGAGTCATTATTTCTACTAAGCATAAATATCACTGGAAGCCTTTATATTACAATCATACCTAACTTAAAAAGTCCTCAACAATACTGAACACCCTCTGGTAGACACAGTTTGACCTGTTATGGCCAAAATCTTGGAAGGTACTCCCCAAATTAAAAATACAATGATCCCAACAAATGCTCAAAAAAACACGAACCCTTAGTCCTTTAAAAAAGAACCACTGCTCTAGGACTTCCTGGCTCTGCACATATTTCAGTCTCACCCATTCCAACATTAAACGGAGGGGTTCTTGGTCTCTAACATGGTTCTGTTGGACCTCAGGTTTCTAGACCAGTGGTTCTTAAGTAGGCTTTGCAGATCCTCAGCATTGGTACCCCCAGGGACTTGTTTAAAATGCAAATTTGAGGACCCCTACTGAGATACACAGAATGAGAAACTCCAGAGACGGAGTCGAATAACCTGTGTTCTAGCAAGCCCTCCAAGTTAGTCTGACGCACAACATTTGAGAAGCATGGTTCTAAATCCTTGTGTGTTCCAACAGCCTGTGGTCAGTTCCTCAGATACCAACTTGAGCCTAGTAACTGACCCAGGATGGGGACGTAAGGCACAATGTCAGGGCAAACAGCATAGCAGTCCCTCAGCCAACAGCGCTGCCTGACCTGTCAAAAACAATATGCAAAAGGAAATTGCAAGTGAAGTGTTCAGAGATGAAATAGCCTGATATCTGAGATCTGCTTTAAAATACTACTCCAACACAAAAAGGGGGAAGGGGAAGGATATTTGAAATAAATGTGGCAAAATACCAACTATGGATGAAGCTGGGTAAAGGGTACATGAGTTTCTTATAGTCTCAACTTTCATGTATAGTGAGAACATTTCATAATAAAAAGTTTTTTTTAAAAAATCAGAGGTTACTCTTGAACTCTTGCAAGGGCTCTCCCTAAAAAGTCAACTCTAAATGTGAACAGGAAGATTACCTCTAAGATTCCACAACTGTCTTCTTGTCATTCTTCAAGCACACCACGCATATTCTCAGCACAGGGTCTCTGTCCCTGCTGTTCCCTTCTTGGAATGCCCTTCCCCCAGACATCCACATGGCTTGCTGCTTCATTCTTTCAGATCTCTGCTCTAAGGGCACCTTGACCACCCTATATAAGCAGCAAAGCTCCAACACACACACAGTAGCATGCTCTACCTCCCCTCCCTGCTCTGATATACAAAATGTCCATTGAAGGTACGGTCTCTGGGGGCATAAGCTTTGACTTTTTCCACTGCCTCTATTGCCACTCTCTCAACACATACTCATTGAATGAATGAGTGAGTGAATGCATGAACAAACGAACAAACGAACGGTCTGTTGGATACCAGACCAAAGGGCGAATACACACAAGCACCTAAATGCACCTTCACATAGACAAAAATCACACAAAAATGAGTTTAAAAAGCAAGACTCCATTTACCTCCAGGAGCAGCCGAGAACCAGCACGCGGAGCTCTGAGGGCCGGCCGTGAGACTGGCCGTGAACTGGCGGGCGCTAATCGGACGGCCACAGAGCGCGAAGGAGGCACCGGGCGGCCTGGGCGGCCTGGACTGGGCGGGGGACGATGCAGAAGGGCCGAAGTGCCCGCTCTCTCCAGGCCTTGCCGCTGCGAAGTCAGAAGCACTTAGCCTCTCTGCAAGAGCGGCCGCTGCTTGATTCCGCTGTTAGCACGAGGAGGAAAGGCAGTTCAGAGGGGGTTTTCTTGCCCAGGGAAGAGACAATTCGGAGACTACCATCTTTTTCAAAGCAGGCTGTTTCCGGGAGAGGTCCTCCCACCTTTCACTGCCACTGCCCATTCCTCTCAAGAGACGGAGAAGAGGCTTAAAAGGTGGAGGGGGGAATGGAAGCAGTAATAAAATTCGCAGACGTTTTTCAAGAGAAATACACCTGAAAGACAACCTATTTCAAAGTTTTCATGTTATACACACATGAAAACTTCCGCTTAGAAATACAGCGGAACTGGGACTGAGGCATATTTGACAGGTATTAATTACCTTAAATCATGTGATGTGGTTTTAACTAACTTAAGGAGCTCTTAATGAATTAAACAAAGAAAGGACGGACCCTCTGAAAAGAAGCTGGGCCACAGGGACCATGTGCACAGTGCCCGGGGAAGGGCGTCTGCGCAGCTCAGAGTTCAGTTCGGATGAGGCAGCTCCCAGACGGCGCTCCGTGGCATTTCCCAGGAACAGGCCGAATGCACCCAGGTCTCCAGCCTGGGTCCCAGGGGCCGTGCCGCCCCACAGGGCCCCCGGGGCGATAGCTTCACACCCGTCAAGACTGCACCCTCAACTCGGTCTGGCTCCCAGCCTCGCGGCCCTCTGCTCCGCAGCCAGCGCTCCTTTCCCCGAAAGAACAAAGAGTGCGGAGAAGAACCCGAGGGGCCATCCCCGCGGACCAGCCCATCTCAACTACTCCGCGGAGGAAGACGACGGGGTCTGCACCGCCCCCCCCCCCAAAAAAAAAAACACTAGCTGCCACCCGCGATTCCCGGTCAGGCTCCGAGGCCTCCCTTCGGGGAGCAATCAGCGCTCTTCTCTCATCTCCTTCACAGACCCCCAAAACACCCAACACCTGCTTCCCGGGAAGAACCTCCGTGCCCGATCTGTGTCGCCCGCCGCCCGTCCTCGAGCGAAGCCTGTCAAGCCTAAACGGCCCCTCAGGGCCAGCCGGTCCCAGCCCCTCACTTCAGTCACCCGGCTGGCGGGCAGGCCTCGCACGCCCCGCCCCTCCCCTCCCGCGGCCGCCGCCTCGCGGGCCGGCCTCACGAGTACTTACGGCGACCCCGGGCCGCGCGCAGCCACCGCGGAGGGAACTAGCGGCCCGGGACGCCCCGCGGGGGCGGAGCGGCAAGCCAAGGGGCGGGGGCCGGCCCGAGGGCGAGGTCGCACTTCCCCACGCCTTGTCGTTCCGTCACGGGCGCGCTGAGCTACTCTGCGCACGCGCTTGCGGCGACGCTGTGGCCACGTGGGCCGCTGCGGACCAACAGACGCCGGATTGGGCCCCGGGCACGCCACCGCTCCGGATACCGGGCTCCGGCGCCTGCGCGGTGCTGGCTGGTGGGTGGGTGGCGGTGCTGTGGTTGGGAGCGGTGCGACTAGTTTGGCGGGGTGGGGGACGTAGGGGGGGGCGTTCTGCGCCGCGGATCTGGGCGGGTGCGTGGAGGAACAAGAGGGATCTTGCGGGTGAGCGGAGGTCCCTCCAAAAGAGACGTTGGCATTTGGCGCCCCGCGCGGTTGGGAGGAATGAAGAAGGCAGGCGACGGGCGGCTGCTTCTGGGCGTGGGAAGCCAGGCGAGCAGATGGAGATTGATAAGGTCCTCCTGAGGCTCTGCTGTTTATAAGAATTTCTGGTTTGTAATGGAAGTCAAACACTTCCGGGTGTTTAAAGTCTTAAGTTTAATACATTGACTCCCCTTGCAACTGCGGTGTGCTGGAAAGCACTCTGACCTTCTAATTCAGACAGTGGGGTTGTGAGGAAAAGGGGCGACATAGTAGATGGGAAAGTTCCGGAGGCTACTTGGCCGGCTGGGCAAACGCATTGACCTGGTTACACACAGTAGTCTGATCATGAACACGTAACTGGGTAGGTCATGGCAGGTCAATCACTATCTTAAGTGAGTCCTGTCCATTGTTCCTAGGCATCTAGGATAGCATACCCTTAAAAGGTCAGAGTAATTTTCTTTTCCAGACCCCCAGGAGGCACAACTGCTGGCACCAGAGCACAAGACCACTAGAACTTGAAAACTATGAAATTCCTTTGTTACCTTATTGCTCACATACCCTAACTAATCACTGTAAAAGTTAAATGCCAACTATCCTGTACCCACCAGTCTCTCTCCATTTTACTTTTTATCCAATCCTAAACATTTAATCACTTTGCTTTCTCCTGCTTCCCTAATTTATCGCTAGATTTCATGTAACCTTCCTTATGTTTTCTCCCTTGATTCCAAATGTATAAAATAAGCGGTAAAGCTGTCATTTGCCAGAACATTTTCTCAATGTGTTGAAAACTTGCTTCTGGGAGTGTCCTCAGAAGTTTGGCTCAAGTAAAGTTATCTTCCGGAAGGACTGACGGGGTTGAAATCTTTGTTTCAGTACCCATTGCCTGTTAGGCCTCATTTCTGACTCTTAGTTTACAGGTTGTCCCCACCTGTAAAGTGGGGACAATAATACCTAATTAATGGGGCTCACATACTGAGAATGAAATGAGATAGTTGGTTGAACCATATGGAAGTGCCATTTTGTAGGATATAGAGTCAAGTGCCTACAGTTTCATATGGTTTAACCTAATACAGTTGACCCTAGAATAACATGGGATTTAAGGGTGTACTACTGTCACCAGAAAGGGACTAGGACTAACGTGGGTCTGCCTTGGCATGGTCTGGAACGTGTGGGTTCTTGACTTTGTGCAGGAAAGATTCCACAACCCAAGACTAGGTGATATTAGAGTGTGTGTCAAAGCTCAGGAAAATGAAACAAAGGAAGAACTTAAAGAAGAGGCAAGATCACAGTGATAGGAGCGAGCCTAGACTGGGTTGCTTTTTTTGGCTCACTATAAAGTTAGACAAAAGAAGGGTGCTGTGAGACAGGTTCAGGGGGTTAGCCCATGAGGAGGGGCTATTGCTTGCTGCTACCCTGGTGGCCAGCCTCATTGGGATCCTTAGAGCTAAGGAGAAAGAAAGCAAGGGTACATGCCTGAGGAAAAGGGGGACATGGGCATGCTCTGGAGAGAGAGTACGTGGGCTTGCTTTATCTTGAGGGGTTTTTTTTGTTTTCCAAAGGGGAGAATTTTAGGGGAGGATTCCAATAGAATATTCATCAGTGTTCCAGGACTGCTTGGAAGCACATGTGTGCTTCAATATGCTGATTCATCAAAATAAGCATATAGAGGGGCCAGGGTCATTCTCTGGTCAGTTTCACCTTCAAAGAATGTCACTGAAAAGTCCATACCAGGACTGAGGCGGGTCTGTCCTAGTATGATCTGCAATATGTAAACCATTTGCTCCTAAGTATCCTTGGTTAGGGAAGAGATCTTGTGACCTATTATCTGGCTGTAGATTGCTCAAAGAGTTTGTTCAGCTGTCCCTCTCAGTTTCCCCATTCCACTTGCCAAGGAATCTTCCTAGCTTCTTACCAACCGGCCTCATTTCCCCCTCAGAGGTTTCCATCCCTGAAATCTTTTAGGGGTGATAAGGGAGAAGGATATGTTTTCATTAAGTGCATCCTGTTGACAAGGGTCATGGTCCCTGCTAGTGCAGGGTGTGGAAGTCTCTCCCTGCCTGATCTAAGGGAAACAAGGGAATGGAATCCAAGACTGCAATGGAGAGGCTGTGAGCTGATTTTTCTAAAGTAGGTTGGAATCCCTGAAGCATAATCATCTTGGTGTGAAATTACTATATTCTAGAAGTGACAAATTCGATAAGAAGATTAAAAAGACATGGTCCAAAGATGAGGAGGAGAACTGTAACTGCTAGAGGTCCAAGTAGGGGTTAAAACCAGGTAATGGAGGGCAGAGAAGACTTCACAAAATCACAGACTGAGCTGGCAGAAGGTTCCCCTTTCCAAAGTTATGAAGCCATGAGGCCTGGTCATATATATATATATTTTTAATGTCTTCCCTTACTTGACTTGAAGAGTTAATGTAAATGCAGGATGTTTTGTGTATGACTGTGCTTACCCCTTCCTCTGTTGCTAGTAAGTAATTAAAGGCTAATCTATTATCTTGTATGTTAGCAAGCGAGTCTAGAGACCACTGTAAGTTTTTGAGGTCACCCCCAGTACTTCTTTCTAGAGCAGCTATACTGCCTGTTAAATTTCTTAACAGGGCTTCATGACAGGCAAATCATCCCCATGGGGCTGCTAGGTTGACAGCTGCCACTATGCCAGCTCCAATGAGATCAATGACCCTTTTATTGCAAGGGTAAGTGGCATTACGAACAGTGACAAATCCCTTGAGGGCCAAGAAAACCTAAGGTGCCTGGCCTTGAAATTGTGTATTGTCAACATAAGAGTAGGCTATTGCAGTTAATGGCTGATGGAACTTGATATAAGGCCTGCCATCATGAGGTCGTCTATTTTTGGGATACCACAAAGGAAGAGGCATCCACAAGGAGCACATGCCACTGGGGATATGTTTTTGAAAACTAAGCTCACAGGGCTGGGCAGGGGTCTCCCTTTAGTAGGGTGCTATTGTGTGCTGTGGGGACCTGGTAAAGGAGTTTCCAGTTACTCTAAGTTTCTCCTTGCCAGTAGCAGCTGCCAGTGTTCAGGGAGTCAATTTGAGAATTAGTCTCCCAGGTATCTGGTTGGCCCATGCAGACTAACGGGCACCAGTGTGTCAGATTAGGGATACAGGAAACACTGTTAGAAAAAGTCTTTGGATATGTCGGAGATGGGACAGAACCATCTAGTTCAGGCTTATTGATACATTTGGTAGACACATCACAATGACAACAGGGTTCATTAAGAGTCTTGAGTAAGAGCATCTGAACTGACTAGCTGCTTATAATGACCAGAGTGAAGTGAGTGCCAGGAAAGTCACTGAGAATTGGAGGGAGGTTTAAAAAAAAAAGAATTAGCCTTTTTAAGATTCTTGGGGGACCTTGATACTAGAGTTAGGTTCAAGTTGAGGGCTGTAGGTTGAAACTGAGGTAGGGGTGCTATTGTAATTGGCTATCTACAGCAGATCCAGTGATCAGAAAGTTGATTTCCAGTAGCAACAATATTGGAAAAGTTTTTTAAGATACTGGTCTTTCATTCTCTGTATAGGAATTCTGGATACAGTAGGGTCATGAAAATAAGAACAATATACATTGTTGCCCTGGTCACATGCCTCAATTAGTTGGAACATCATCTTGTGCACCAAAATGCTGTGGGTTTGATTCCCAGTCAAGGTACATAACTAGCTTGTGGGTTCAATCCCTACTTGAGGCACACATGGGAGGCAACCTGCCGTTGCTTCTCACACTGATGTCTCTTTTTCTCTCTCTAAAATCAATGAACATATCCTCAGGTGAACATTAAAAAAAGAAAGGGAAAAAGACATTATACATTGTTGGTTAGAATTTGAATGATTGGAGCAGGGTAGAGAATCTGGGACTTTATCTGATAAGGATTAAATCCATCAGGGACAGAATTTTTTTTTCCCTGGGGAAGAAGGCTGGGCATGACAGACTAGTAGAAAGAGAGTCAGGAATATGAGAAAGACAGCCCTACTATGAGGCCTATTATGTGGCTCCATTGGTTGGAGTGTCATCCTGTAACTGAAAGATTGCAGGTTTGATGCCCAGTCTGGGCATGTATGAAGGGCAGCCAATTGATGTTTCTCTCACATTGACACTTCACTTTCCCGTTCTCTCTAAAAACAAAGGAAAAAAATGTTCTTGGGTGAGGAAGAAGGTATCCAGCCATGTTATATGAAAAATAGACATATTCATTGAAGAAGATACAAGATACAAAAAACATTGTACATAGGACAACGACACCTCAGTCTCCTTTAAAGTAGGCACCTTGGGACCTCACATAGTTCTCCCAATCGCCATCAGCTGCCCCATTGTATTTTCCTGAATCTCATCAACATTCTGAAATCTCTTCCCTTTCAAAGGTGATTTTAGTTTTGGGAAAAACCAGAGATCACAGGGTGACAATCTGGGCTGTAGGGAGGCTGAGTCACCTGGGTGTTTGATGTTTCACCAAAAAACTCTGCACAAGATGTGGGCATATTGTGTTGATGAAACTGCCAATAACTGGTTGCCTATAGCTGCGGACTTCTGAATCATTCCAATAGTTTCTGTGGAGAAATGTTCAAGCTTAATGCAAAATTAGATGCAGATTCACTACTCTACTTGCTCAGTCATTTTGAATGTGACGGCCACACAGTACACATGCTCACTCAGTGGCATCTCCTGCCCCCACTGACTAGTACAGTGAAGTCATCATTGTTCACACATGTGCATTCCAGTCCACTCTCCTTGGTTGCCAGATTACATCAATGTCATAGAAACTTATTATTATATTAACAACGGCTATTTTTTTCCAGACAGACAACATGTATCTGTGTGTGTGTGCGCGCGTGTATGTGAAAGACAATTATACTAAAGCCCAGTTACCACATTACTTATCTGAGGTTTTTGTTTCTTGAAGAGGAACTTGAGGTCCTCGATGGGTTCAAAGAGTAAGTCTCAGGTTGTGGTTCCTCTGGGGACTCACGAGAAACAGATTTAATTTGAGATATGTGAACTCAACTCTCTATCCCTATAAGCTTTACTGCAGTTGGGTTGTTTAGTAGGACCTGAAGTGAGCCCTTCCATCTAGGTTGTAGTTGGAACTCAGAAGAGTTGTCCCTCCTAGACCATGTCCCTGGTTTTGGTTGTTTGTTGTTTGTGTTGGTAGTCCTTATTGGGAGCAGGTAGAATTTTTTAATACATTTTATTGATTATGCTATTACAGTTGTCCCAATTTTCCCCTTTTGCCCTCCTCTGTCTAATACCCCTATTCCCTCCAGCAATACCCACCCTTAGTTCATGTCCATGAGTTATGCATACAAGTTCTTTGGCTATCCATTCCCTATACTGTTCTTAACATCCCCCTGTCTATTTTGTACCTACCAATTTGTACTTGTTAATCCCTGCATCTTTCCCCACATTCTTCCCCTTCCCTTCTGACTGATAACCCTCCAAAGATCTCCATATCTATCCTTCTAATCATGTTCTGCTTGTTTGCTTAGTTCTTCAGATTTGTTGATGGTTATGAATTTATTGCCATTTTAATGTTCATAGTTTTGGTCTTCTTTTTCTTATATAATTCCCTTTAACATTTCATATAATAATGGCTTGGTGATGATGAACTTCTTTAACTTGACCTTATCTGAGAAGCATTTTATCTGCCCTTCCATTCTAAATGATAGCTTTGCTGGATAGAGTAATCTTGGATGTAGGTCCTTGCCTTTCATGACTTGGAATACTTCTTTCCAGCCCCTTCTTACCTGCAAGGTTTCTTTTGAGAAATCACCTGATAGTCTTATGGGAACTCCTTTGTAGGTAACTGTCTCCTTTTCTCTTGATGCTTTGATGATTCTCTCCTTATTTTTAATCTTGAGTAATACAATTTTGATGTGCCTTGGTGCATGCTTCCTTGGGTCCAATTTCTTCGGGACTCTCTGAGCTTCCTGGACTTTCTGGAAATCTATTTCCTTTGCCAGATAGGGGAAGTTCTTCACTGTTTTTTTTCAAATAAGTTTTCAATTTCTTGCTCTTCTTCTCCTTCTGGCACCCCTATTCTTCCGATGTTGGCAAGTTTAAAGTTGTCCTGGAGGTTTCTAAGCCTCTCCTCATTTTTAAAAAAAAAATCTTGTTCCTTCGTTCTTCTCTGGTTGAATGTTTATTTCTTCCTCCTGGTGCAGATCTTTGGTTCAAGTCCTGGTTTCCTTCCCTTCACTGTTGGTTCCCTGTATACTTTTCTTTATTTCACTCTGCATAGCCTTCACTTCTTCCTCTACTTTATGACCATACTCAACTATTTTTGTGAGCATC
>PVIA01010717.1:0-24179 GCA_004024845.1 Tonatia bakeri
AGCTGATCCTCCATGGAGGGCAGAGGTTCCTGGTCAGTGGTCACAGCCAGTCCTCGCAGCTGACTGGCCTGGGTAAATCCCTCCCATTGACCTGCCAACAGCAACCAAGGCTCAACTACAAGGGGAGGCTGTACTCAGCCCACATGAATGGTATTCTGCTTGGGTAATAGGGGAGGCTGTACCAATGGACCCTACAAGACGCCTATATTAGTAAGACATGGAGTCAAAGAAGCTCTACCTAATACATAGAAACAAGCACAGGGAGACTTCCAAAATGAGGAGACAAGGAACATGGCCCAAACGAAAGAACAGAACTCCAGAAAAATAACTAAACAAAATGGAGATAAGCAATCTATCACATGCAGAGTTCAAGACACTGTTTGAGTTGTTTCTAGGTTTTTGGCCATTAGAATAAAGCTGCTGGGAACATTTGTATACAACTTTTGTTTGGACATATATTGTCATTTCTCTCGGATCAATAGCTAGGAATGGTTATATAGTAAGTGTATATTTAACTTTGAAAGACACTGGCAAACTTTCGCAAAGTGAGCATCATTTTCATTCCCATAAGCAACGTATAGGAGTTACAGTTGCTTCATACCCTCACCAATACTTGGCATCGTCAATTGCCCTCCATGGTTTGCTTCACTGACAGCACACTTGCCATTACACCCTGAAGCCACTCTTGGTGCTTTAGTGCAAATGGTCCAATCTCTACAAACATCCCACAACAATCTAGCCCACAGAGGGGGCTCAGACCCCCCATCATATTGAGTACCCCTAATTTTATCTCTTCTGTTACCTTTAGAAATCTCAGCCTCCTATGTGCCTGGCTTTTCAGCTCTCCCCGGGTGCATTGACTTGTTTCTCCTTCCCAAGGGAGGCTCCAGTGTAACTCTGCTGAGCCAGTTGGAAACAGAAAACTTTTACTCCTCACCCTCTGTTCCCAAGAGCTAAACTCAGATTCCCTGTTCCTGATGAACCGAAAGAACAACTGACAGTGGATGAATCTTTATCCCTGTTTCTATCCCAGTTCTGCCTCTCTGTCTTTCTCTGTATCTATGTCTAGTTATGTGTAGGCCCATATTGGCATGCTGACATTGTGTGTGCATAGAACAGGTCTAGAAGGAAACCCTGCAAAGAGCTATAACAATGGTTACCTTTTTCAGGGGAGGAGTTGCAGGGTGGTAAAAGATGAGAAGGAAATTTACTCTTCAATGTGTAGATTCCTGTTGGCATTTTTAAAGCAAAGTAATTTTTTTAATTGCTCAATGTTAAAGAAATAAAAGTGTCCATATCTTGAGCATGTCCCCCCACTCTAGATATCTCTGTAGTTCTTCCAAGCTCTATCTCTAATTTCATTACTAATTATTATTTTGAAAATCACCTGCACTTTCATTGAGGTTGGAGAGATTCTCAGAGCTCCCAGGCAAAGAGAAATCTGTCTAGTGAGACTGGCTGCACCATTCATTAGAGTCTCTTCAAATAGACTCTTAGTTTCGTTCTAAAAATGTTTAGAGGGAAGAGCATATTAAACAGATTCTAGGTTTGCTTAACACTATCTACATTTTTGTCTGCTTTCCTAATGTCCCATTCAGTATAGAATGTATCTCAGAAAGAAAAACTGTAGGTTTGACAATAAAAATCATCATCTTCCAAACTACAAATAACTGGCTTTGGACAATAACATGTTGTCACCAGCAAGTCCTTCTGAGAGAAGACACAGGCTCCTCCCCAACTCCACTCACCTTGCTGTATATTCTCTTGATGATATTTCAGAGTATCAACAACTTCCCCTCATGTGCACATGCTCAGAACACCCGGCGACCCGGTTGGAGCCAGTGCATGCTATTTCTGCACCCCGGGGGTGTTGATGAGCTTCAGGTCAGTGGCTGGGGTGGTTTGCCTACTGCAGGATGGGGCTCAGAGGTGGGCATTCTTCACACTCACCATGACCTCACCCAAGGAAACACCAGGTAAAGTATCCTCCTTGGTGACTGAACATCATCCCTTCTATCCCACATTGCCATGAAACTGACATCTGTGCCACCCATGAGGCAACACCAATTTTCCACCTTGGTTCTGGGCAGTCAGGCCCACTGTGAAAGCTGTGATCCCGAGAGACCAGGAATGGAACTGAACCTGCCCAGGACTCCTGGCAGGGGCCCTGGGGGTTCTGTGGCCCTGTTCTAGGGTATTCACACTTCACAAAGAGGCCTTCACAAATCTCAGTCTCACATTACTTTGGTTATTCAGCCACAGTGGATGTTTTACACATTTCTAAACACCAGGATATCTTTGCACACATGCTGTTCCCCTAGCCTGGACTGCCCTTCCTTGTGCTGTTCTTCCTGTGAAACCCCTTATGCAGGTCAAATATCATGTGTGAGGCTTTTCCCCACACTCTACCTGAGTTAGTTCCCCTCTCTGGGCTCTCACAGTTAGTTCCTGTTTCTCAAAAATACACTACTTCTCTCTGCCTCCCCCACTGGGCTAGGATCTTAAGGGCGGAGACTGTGCTCATCATATCCACAATCCCAGACAAAGGCCTGGCAACTGTTATTATGAAGAGTGGCTTGGCTCTTCCTGAGATAGGAATTCTGATCGTGGAAATGAACCCTGAGAGATAAGTTTTAATGGATCAGTCAGAAAACTATTGTTCTCTTTAAAGAGGATTCTGTGATTAATGACTTCTGTGATTTCTGTGCCTGAACCAGTAGGCACACGTATACTAAAAAAATTAATCACCTAGCAAACACCCACCACCCCCACTGAGTCATTGTGCTGCAGGGGCAGGTTCCAATATTTAGGGACATGTCTGTGGGCTTGATCCTCAGCCAGACCTTCAACCACGCTACTCAGCATGGAGAGTAAAGCCAACCTTCCTTTCAAAAGAAAGTGTATGGATTCTAAATGTTTTTCCCTGGGGGTACAGTATACATAACTGAATTTGAAGAGTGTTTTTCTGTACACCTGGCATGTAATGTCCCATATTTTCCAACAAGTCAATGCATGGCTCATTCAGCAAATGATTTATATTTACAGATACCCACGATCTCTGCTGAAAGTGTTTTTTTCCTAGATAATGTTGTGACTGAAATTTGTAACTATGCTACAGAATGCCAGGACTCTCTCTACAAGGTCCAAATTTAGGACTGTTCTAGCTCCTTCTGGGGGTGCAGCTTTAGCAGGTTATTGAGTGCCAGAATCTTTCTCATAATAAATGTCAGCCTATAGCATCTGAAGTGTTAATTTCAATTTGTTCACTGTTCAAAAGGCTCTGTGTTTATTTGGTCTTTAAAACAAAGCAGTAATTATACATGCAAGTAAACTGACTGCATCTTAAACCTGAGAGTCAAGTGGTGTCTCAAAAAAGATATTTGCACATCTATGTTCATAGCAGCATTATTCATAATAGCCAAGGGGTGGGAGTAACTCAAATGTCCATCAACTGGTGACTGGAGAAACAAAATGTGATATACACATACAATGGAATATTACTCAGCCTTAAAAAGGAAGGTAATCCCATTACATATTAAAATGAGGATGAACCTTGAGGACATTATGCTCAGTGAAATCAGTCAGTCACAAAGAGACAATTGTATGACTTCATTTATATGCTGCATCTAAAGAATCAAACTCATAGAAACAGAAAGTAGAATGGTGGTTACCAGGGGTTGAGGGTTGGACATGGGAGTTATTGTTTCATGGGTATGAAGTCTCAGTTTTGCAAAATAAAAAAGTTCTGGAGATCTGTTGTCCAACAATGTAAATATACTTAATACTACTGGGATGTACACTTAAAAATGGTTAAAATGGTAAATTTTATGTTATACATTTTTATTACAATAAAAAATTAAAACAGCAATAAAACAAAACTCTGAAGACTCTTCAGGGTCACCTTGTCTGCCCTGCTATTTTATAGATGGTACAGAGATTGGCCCAAAGTCATCACCCATTCATTCAAGGTGACCTGACTCCCAGCTGGATGTTTCTCGTGCTCCAGCAGCCTGCTTCTGCTGTGGTTCTGGTGAGTTTTCCTTCCTCCATCTGCATCAGGGAAAGGAGGAGCCCAACACCCTGTGGTGCTCCCAAGCAAAGCCAGAGCAGTGGGGAGGGGCCCTATGAGGCACTGAGTTCTCATCAGTCTCACTCTCTTCTTTTCCATTCCCTTAGCAGCTTCCTGGGTTGCTCATTTTTATTAGGCACAGATATCTATAACTACAGAAACAAGTCAAGTGCCACTTGGGTCCTAAAGATAACAGTGACCTGTAGTTTTGCTAAAGAATAGCAGAGTGAGCACAGCCAGCACCTGGGAAAGAGTTTTCCTGTGCTCTGGATCTGCAGTCACACTCCCAGCAGACACTGCCCTGTCTCGAATCAGAGTTTTTCTGGCTCCACATTGGGTCGTTTATTGGCTTGGGTCTGCGTGCACCTGTCTGTTTAGGCTTAAGAAGAGTTCACTACGAGCTTGGAGGCCTGTAAATGTTCTCACTGCAGAACTTCAGTGTTGCTGAATGCAGGACTCCTTGCTAGATGTGCCAGGCCCTCTCCGACCCAATCCCGATGCACTTTTCTAATCACAGCTCAGTAGAAGTGAATGACTTAAGGTTGGACTTGGGTCAGGGTTGAATTCCAGTCTTAACAGCCTTTATTTCTTCAACCTTAGATAGTCACTCATTGCACCAAGCCTATGTCAAAGAAAAACGGAGATGACAGGACTGAGGATTTGATGAGATAATGCACTCCAAACCTTCGCCCAGATCTGATACCACGTAAGTACTCTCTGAAGTACTTAGACACTGGAGCTTCTGTTCTTGTCACAAGTGTCCTTCGCTCCAGCAACACAGGCCTATTTGCCAGATCTAGACATGGTCTGTGCATTCCACCCTTTGCCTCTGTCTTGCTTTGCTCTCTTCCTTCCTAAAGCATCTTCCCCAAATCCCACCAAGACCCAGTTCAGTGCCGTCCCCCTTTTGAAGACTTCACTGGCACTTCCAGCAGGAAAGTATCTGTACTAGAGATTGATTTGTGCAGCTGTGAACTGTAATGTAGCCATAAGGAAGCTGTGTTACTGAAGTTTCTTACTGACAAGGTCCTCAGAGGCAGCCACCAAACGCAGGAGGCTCTAGGACTTCCAGTGTCTAGGACCTGAGACAGGTGCTTCCAGGCACACTGGAAAGTTCTCTGAGCAAATCCCACAGTTCTCTTCACAGAAAGTCTGTGAAACCTCAGGGGGGTACCTTTATCACCCAGTTTGTCAGCTACTGCAAGCCTGACAAAGAGAAGAAGGGGGCTTTCTTGAAGATACTGCATGAGCCCTACTGGCAGACTCCAGGCTGTGTTCTGATTTACCCGGTAAATGGAACCCTGGGCCATCCGGGTAGCTTCCCTCTGCACTGTCTTGGGTTCATGGGTCTGACCTCTGCCCCTCCATCCCATACTTGTGTTTAGATCCAAAGGTTTGGTGAATTCTCCTTTCCTACATTCATAGCAACTTATGCCTTGGATTCTCTTAGGACTTGTAATTCCTCTCTCGGGACACAATTCCAGTCAGCCTTGTGTGATTATTATTTGGTGTATGACTTGCTCCTCTGTCAGATTAGAAGCTCCTTTTGGGGCAAGGATTCAGTCGGACCAATTTCTCTGTTGTGTTCAGAGGCAAGCATGGTACCTGGCTCATGCTTGGTACAAAATGGTTTTGTGTGAACTTAATTGTTATAATAGTGAAGATAACTACCAATTACCATATGCTCATGATCTGTCTGGCCCAGTGTTAAGGCTTTACATACATTATCTCAGGTAATCCTCACATCAGTTCTGTAAAGAAAGCATTACTATCCTCTTTTTAAAGATGAGAATAATGATTTGCCCAAGGTCATAGAGTGAGGAAAAAGTAGAGCTGGGGTTTTAATTGATCTCCACATGCATGGATGGATACATGGATGGCCAAGTGAAACAGACATACATTGACATGTCTTTGCATTGGCAAAATTTCCACCTCACACCCAAAATCAAGCCTGAAATTACACCAGTCATGCAAGACTGAGGACAGCCGGCTTCCTTCAGAGGACCTGGCCCAGCATCCTGTTGTCAGCTGCCTGTTTGGGGGCTGCTACTGGACCAGGCTCAGGCTAGAGCTGCCCCATTTTTAAGCTCCTAGGCTTTACTAGATGATCTGCCCAGTGGCTTCTGTCCTTTCTCTAGCTTCATCTTCATAATTGGCCTCAGTTTGCTCTGTAAACTCCAGGAGTGCAGAGTCCTTGTCTTCCCTAAGACAGTTCCAGCACCTGATAGGTGCCCGATAAATGACCATTATTTTCAAGTTGTCCCTTGGTCTAGTTCCATCTTCTTAGCATAGTTAATGAGAAATATGGAGGCTACAACAGGGGTATTTTACACACAATCAACCTTTCTGCAATCTGTGGAAAGGTTCTTTGTCTAGGCTTGGCTCTTTGCATAAGCAGACATGTGGTCCGGATCTGAATTCCTGCTGAAAGGCCTCCTGAAATTATTTATTAATAACCAGCCTTTTCAGATGAGTGTTTATGAAGTGCTGGTGACACCACCTGGTGGTGAGAGGAAACAGCCTGGAGGCTTCTGTCAAAGCAGAAAATGGTGGAGGTAGTGTGGGCTACTGGGGGAAACCCACAGCGGTAACGCAAATACAGGTTTAAAATCACATGGGTCTAGCATAACAATGACAACAACGATAATGATAATAGCAGCAGGACTGATGTTACTGAGGATTTTCCATGTCCCAGGCACAATACTGTATGTGCTTCATGTGAATTAACTCATTTAAATGTCACAGGGGGTGGTGGAAGGTGGAGGTGGATGCTCATAAGTAGAATAACCAGAGACTGATTTTTGACTATGAGGTGCCTGAAGGACTATGCCTGGTAGGAAAATTAGAAGCATTTTGCTAATGATGATTATATTAGTGATCAAAAGACTAGCCATGAGTGATGGATAATAGAAATTGAAAAGGCCATTATAGTAATTACAATCTGAAGGGTAGTGTTATGACAGAAGAACAGTTTCAGTGAGTTCTTGTATTTTGGTGGAGTAATTGTCTATTTAGGCTTATCTTCAGAGAGATAGGTAAGCAGCTAAACTGAAGAATGTGGTCGTGTCTCCCATCACCCACCACAAACCTGACTTTCCCACAAATTACAGGGGAGAAGCTGAGACTGAGAGACTGAAGATCTACTGAATTCTGACACATGTGGACAGCTTCAAGAGAACAATGGGGGGGAAAGTGTGACATTTAACATGTTTAGTCTGCCCAGCAAAAAATGTGACCCCAAGCCTAGCAGGTCCCTACCAATCTCAACAGCCAGAGAGGTCAGTTTTCCTCCTAGAGGAAAGGTTGGTGAAGAAAGTAACCAGAAAAATTATTGTCCCATTCTGGCGGCTGAGGTAAAAGAATCCTGAGGTAAAAAAATCAAAGACTTGGGAGTTAAGCCTCCTATCTAACAGTCACAGTGAAAGCTGAAGTTACAAATGTACATTTCATACTTTTTAAAGTAAAGAAATTGAGCTGCTTAGGTTTGTATGGATACGTTTTACTTAAAAAATAAATCTTACTTCCCCAATGATAATAATATTTCTTTTTAATTTGATAAAGCATTCATTATCATTATGAAGAAGTTTAAGTGATACAGAAAAGTATAACGAAAAGAAAATTCAGCAGTAATGCTGTCACTCAAATGAGCATCTTTCTTCTCCAGGCATGGACACATGCGTGCGCACACACACACACACACACACACACACACATATGCCCTGAAATAACATGTTTGCTATGTCATCACATATCTTTCTACATTGCTGCTGTTAATGACTGCGTGATGGTTATAACGGAATATTTCCATGATGAATTCCAGTGATGCCTTTTGTCCTTTCTATCTACCTATCAATTTGAAACATACAAGACATTAAATACCAAATCGAAGTACTCTTTTTGTAATCAGCTCTCAAAATTGTTCTGTCTGTGTGTGTTTTTGCTTTTGTTCTGTGTTGTTCAGGAAATGTTCACATCTTTGTTTTAAGAAAAGATTAGATGTTAAGCAGATTGGACCTAGGATAGAACAGCACAAGACTCTGGCGTTCAGTCTGCCAGTTATGTAAACCAAGACCCCTAGAGGTCCTCCCCGGTACATTCGCTCTTGTCTCTCTGATACTGCCCCCTGGTGATGGTGGGTGGTCAAGATTGGGCCCAGCAATCTCCAGTCCTGCCTGTCTTTTCCTTCTTTTTCCCATTGCTTGGTTACTGGAAGAGGGCAACTTAGCCAGAAGGAAGAAATGCTAAAAGGGAGGGAAGGTTTCTTTTTAGTCATGTAGATTCTCAGTGCAATAAAATTTTGGAATTTAAAGCTTTGGAATAAGGTAAAAGAACCAAACCTTTTTTTATTGCATCCTTTCAAACCCCTCTTACTTTCTGCAGCCTCCTTCCTTACTCACACACATACCCAATCATTCCATATATACACCAAAATTGTATGATTGTTTAGCCATATCACATTCCCCCATTGGTGGACCTTATGATTCCTTTGGGTTTTTCACCATTGTAAGCATATTTTGATGAACAACTTTGTACGTACATCTTTACACATCTTGCTAAATTGAAAAGCTACTTCTTCTCATGCCTTACTTCCTTAGTGGGTGCAGAGGGACTGCAAATGGAAGCTTGAAGAACCCTTGCAAATCTTTCAAGAGAATTCTTCAAGACTGGGAGCAACAATGGCCTGTGTTTAGAGCCAGGTGGAAACAGGTGGCACAAAGGGGCAAGAGGTTCTTTTACCTACTTCTCCCAAAATGCCCTGTAGCCTCAGGGCTCTGCCTCTGAGAAGCATGGTGCAGCTTTAGCCCCTGGAGGTGAGCAGAGCTGCAGCAGCTGCCCTGGAGGCAGGAGGGAGCAGTGATGTCAGGTCTGCAGAGGCCTGGGGAGCAAATTCACTGAGTGGGAGAGAAACTACATGGTGTCCTCTATGAGCTCACATGACATATCTACTAGGGATGACAAAAATAATCTAGGGAAGAATCTGAACTAAGAGATGGAATAACACCACTAAAATACAGGTAATCATTCTTAATGTAATGGTTTTCAGAGGCCAGTGTTGAGCTGCGGAAACATGGCAAGTAGCTACTGTTTATTGAACACATGTACACTGCTTCATGAAAATCCCAAAACAACTTAGTATCTTAATATTAGAGGAGGCAGGCATCAGGGGCACAGAGAGGTTAGGTAACTTGCTCGTAGTCATACAGCTAGTAAGGGTCAGGTCTTGGATTTGTACCCAGGTTGTGCTGAGGCCAAAAGTCTTGTTCTTAAATCTTTGTGTTGCTTGCTCTACAATTAAATAACAATTCAACTCAGGGAAAAATCAAGTACAAATTGACCAATCTTATCAATTCTTTATATTTGTTTTGTCTTCATTCCCCAATAGAACTAATGGGCTCCTCTCATTTATCCTTTAGGTACCCATATAATCATTTGATTTTTTTCTTGGAATTTCTGAAGTATTTGATGCATCTTTAGACCTCATATTTTGTTATGTTGTTGATAATCTTTTAAAAAATAATTTCTTAGATAATTTCACCATCATTATTCATGACTGAAGAATATCACTTAATCACAGTGGAAAAGTTAGTTACCTATAGAATAACCACTTTTGAGAAGGAATTTTACTCAGATTGGAGGATATCAGGAGCAATTCAATTTTGATCGACAGTCCCAGGGAACTCATGTGTTGTGGTGAAACTTTCTCATGAAGTGTGTCTGCGTTCTTTTATTTCTTTAATGGTGTCTGTTCACTGGCTTTACCTCCAACAGCCACCTCTCCTGGAAAGGAAACACTCTTTCAGCTGCCGACATGTCTCTGAAGGTGGAAAATCTTTGGGAACTTCACCCCTTTCTAAAAGACAGTCTGTGAGTCATTCCTGGGGTAACATCATCCTGACTGAGTTCATTTTTTGATGCTGTGACTTTCATTTTTGTCTGCTAAGATACTCGTCTGGGGTTCCCTCTTGTGAAAATTTTTGAAATGATTATAATAGTCCCCCTGATCTGTGGTTTCTAGTTCTGCAGTTTCAGTTACCTGTGGTCAACTGTAGTCTGAGAATATTAAATGGAAAATTCCAGGAGTAAATGATTGGCAGGTTTTAAGTTAGGTGTGGCTCTGAGTAGCACGGTGAAATCTCTCACTGTCCCACTCTGCCCGCCCTGGGTGTGACTCATCCCGTCGCCCAGTGCACCGTGCTGCTGTGTGTGCTTCCTGTCCCTTTGTCACTTAGTGGCTGTCTTGGTTATCAGGTCACCCACTGTGGCGTCACAGAGCTTTTGTTCAAGTGACCCTCATTTTACTTAATAATGATCCCAAAGCCATTCACATAACTTTTATTACAGCATATTATTATAATTGTTCTATTTTATTGTTACTTATTGTTGTTAGTCTCTTACTGTGCCTAATGCAGAAATTAAACTGTATCACAGGTATGCCGGTATAGGAAAAAACATAGTGTACGTAGAGTTTGGTACTATCCGTGGTTTCAGGCATCCACTGGGAGACTGCGGACATAGCCCTCATAGACAAGGGAGGACTGCTGTGCTTCTGAAGCACTAAAGATAAACAAATTAAACTTGAAGAGGAGAAAATCTTCATGGCACTATATGGCTATCTAGAAATGGGTCAGAGACTACTGAAGGCAGATCTTTTTCTAAAGCTTTGGCTTGGGTAACACTGACTACAGAGCTCGAACTACAAGAGGACTTCTGAGGGAATAATGCGCCTGGATTCACTTTACTTGGTTATGTGCTTCCCCCGAAAAGAGATGAATGGAGATAATGGAGCCTAGCTCAGCAGAGGCATTTTCTGCAGGAGAGCAGACAGAGAACTTCTTCCTGGTGGGCTGCAGGGGGGTGGCACTGTGAGCTCCGGGGCAGCTCCGTCTCACTCCAAACCACTCCTGACTGCTTAGACATTTTGTCCTGACTATCTTTCTTGAAAGGTTTTCTTCCCTCGGATAGTGTTTGCCAGGACATTTCACTGATTTGGATCCTCTCCACAGACTTCCTGACAGCATTTGTGGGGAGAGCTGCCCTGGCTCCAATGATTCATTCCTTGCTCCTCCGCTAAAGAATTCCTAGGAAGATTTTTATCCTGATTAATCTTATAGTTGAATCTTTTTATCTCCAGATGGCATCATTTTACTAGGCTTATATACCATTATCTGGGGTGACATTTGCTGAGAAATTTGTTCTTTATTTAAGGTTGTTTAGTTAGGAGCTTTACCCATCAAAATGATCATTTTTCGGGTATTTTGTTTTTAAGGGATCTGGAGATGAATATTAATGTCCCTGAAGCCAGGTGCTCAGGAATATTACCCTGCAGAAGCTCTTCCATAAACCTGGCTGTTCCTGAAGAGCAATCCCAAGAAAGGCGGCCTTGGGGCTGGCCCTTATACAGTGGTTCAGCTCCTCCTGATTTCAAGACTTGCTTAGTTTCAGCATTTCTCATTGGGTCAATAAGTCATCCTTCGGAGTCGACCACTTTTGAGGTTTTGTTCTTAGGTATTATTTTTCCCTACAAACTTTCTGAACATCATCTTCCTGGCTAATCCTGCTGGTGGAAGCTTCTCTTTCTAAGGCCATTTCCTCATTAATTGAGCTCTAAATTTAGAACTGGAAATGCTTCATCCAGACCAGAATTTTTGGGGAATTTCCCCCTGGATTTCTCTGTCAGTTTGACTCAAGTGCTCCTGAATAGGGGTGAGGAATCATTTGTTGATCAGTATCTTTTCTACATGGTAACCTCCCTGAAAAAGCTGTTTGCAGAATTAGGTCCCAGTTCCATTTGTCCACTGCTGAGAAACCAATCGCCATCACCTGAGTAAATGTGCCCTGGTATTCTTTTTTAAAATGAGCTCATATATAGTGAGCCAAATATATATTCATATTTATTAAATTATGCATTTAATAAAATTATGTAAATTAAAAATAAAATTTATGTTAAATATGTATTATATAAATACATATATTTATATATTTTATAAGCATTGTTTTTTTGAAGAGCCTTGTCCTTAATAGCTTTATTTAACCAAGGTTCTTAGGCCTTCGACAGACCCTCTTGGGCTAATTATTCTGTGGCTAATTTTATTCATGGAATCTTTTCACTTAGCAACTGATTTTTGAGGAGTCTCATAAACACTGATTTTATGCACTGAATGTGATGGTGATGAATATTAAGGAATTTTTTTCTGCCTGGCTTTTCTCATAAAATTGTTTTCTGTTGGTTCATCATTCAGGACTGTTTTCCTCAGCCAGGCTCATCTGAATAATTTACCTTCCTTGGTGATAATTCTTGCAGTCTCTCCTCAGCTAGTTGCATCCACATAGCTAATTTTTCAAACAAATGGTCTGGAGGTTTTTCATTCTGGCCCAGTACAGTCTTGGAATATGTCTCTAAAATGGTGGCTTTGGGTGGTAGGTAGTGAGGAGGTAATTGTAGCCTGGCTGAAAAAAGCTGTAGATTTCATCATTAATGGCAATAATTTCTCACCAGTTTCTCCCTTCTTGGCATTACATATGAACTCTTTCTTTTCTAGTATTTCTTGTGGAGAAATTTTTGCCCCGACGACTCTTATCTGTGAACTTTATTTCCCCTGATATTTTTTCCCCAAGAATAAACACCTTTATTACGTGAGATTTTAAGAAGGAAGGGAAGAAGATTCATTTGTCTTTGTGGGCCTTGATTTTCCTCAGATAGCACTCCAGCTCCTTGCCCTCTAGTAACAGCCATCTGCTTGGCCACACCGGCCTGGCAAAGCAATGCACACAAGAAGCTTGTCCTGTGGGAACTCCTCGAGAAGACAGCTGATCGTGGTGTTCTTCCTCCTCTCATCTTATTTCTTCTGATTTTTCTTTGATTGTTTTTTGTTTAAATTCTCTTCCTTCTCAGGAGTTAGCTTGGCCCCCGACTCAGCCCAGAGGCAGTGCCTAGCAGGACTCCTACCAACGCCGGTTTGGTGAGCTGTCAATGAGCATGATGAAGGTCTTTGCTAGGGTCTTGGCAGGAACCAGTTTGTTGTTGGATAAATTGTAGAGAACATCAATGATCCTTGTTTTGCATGTACAACATTCAAAGCCCCAGGGGAAGTTGCCCATGCCCAGCCTCCCAGCTCAGTACTTCTTTGCTGCCTCCCCACCACCGGACTATGTGCATGCAGCAGAGGCCAATATTAGTGTTGGCTGAAGGGTGTTCCAGCTCATATTTTTGCTTCTTGTGGTGGGGCTTTCTCTTGCCCCTGGTCTTGCAGCACTTGTGCCAGTTGTCCTGAAAGATGCCCATGACTTGGCACTAGCTGGAAAGCACTCCTGATATTTTTTATTATTCTATTTCACTTCAGTGAAACTTATTTACAAGTGTGATATTTTCAACAGTGACATCCACAGACCCTGTAATTTTGTTTCAAGGGGTCATCCATCCTGACTATGACAACCAAAGAATTTTTTTCTTTTCTATCGATTTCTTTGGAATGGGTATCTTTTGACCATGACTGTAGAGGACAGCAAATCCAAGAAACCCCGCTAATGCCAGCATGCTTCCAAAAGTCTGCTTTTTGGGAACACTTGCTGAGATTCTCTTCCGTCTGTGACATTGGACTTGCCTTTTGTTGAAAGACATCAGAAGTTTTTTTTTTTTTTTTTTTTAATTCTCACCAGAGAATACGTTTACTGATTTAGAGAGAGAGGAAGGAAGAGAGAAAGAGACATCAATTGGTGGCCTCTCCTTTGCACTCCGACTGGGGATTGAACCTACAACCCTTTGGTGTATGGGACAATGTTCCAACCAACTCAGCCACCTGGCCAAGGTGCAAGAAGTTTCTTCTTCAAAAATAGAACCCAATCATGAAAACAGAAAGATCCAGAAAACCTTCCCTTTACTAATATGAAGTATGCACTATGACTCAGCTGTAAGCTACACTTGAGGAACTGTTGGCCCAAGCACTGAAGTGTCTTCATACAAATCATAAATTTTCATCCTGCCAGGAAAATTATCCACTAGCTTTTATTTGCTGATAAGCATCTTCTTATAGCTACATTTTTAGTTGATATATCCATTTTTGTCTCATATTCTGAAAATATCTGGTTGTGATATCATTGCTTTTGTTTCCCAAAAGTCATTCTTCTTATTCCCTTTCTAAAGATAGAAAAAGGTGATATATTTTTCCATAGGATAGTACTCAACCTTTTGAAAAAATATTTATAATCTATGTAAGGATAATAAGAATGATATCACTCAGTAGTAATTATTCAAAAGAATGTTTTCACTGAAAGTTATTCTGTCACTGGCGAGAACTTTAACATATGGGCTTCATCACTTATATGATTATAAAAGACCGCACATGAATTTTTGAAGTATCCCGTTTGGGATTGTAAATGTTTAGAGCCTCAGTTATTTTGGGCTAATAATCAAGAAACTAAAATATGCATGAGTGAGCTTAAAGACTTCTGGATAACAATGATCTTTGAAAGCTCTTTGAAGATTTCATTTCATCTAAGAGGTAAGAAAAAGACTGTAAGTGACTTGGAGCAAAATGCTCATGGGCAGGGGAATTAGTCTTCCTTTGTTAGAAAGCATTAGGCAGCTTGGCCTGACAGACAAGTGTGTGGGCTCCTGGCAGGCAGACCTGAGTGCCACCTCCTGGTGGTCTGACCTTAGGCCAGCCATTTATCTTTGAACGAGGGTTGCTTCCTCATCTATACAAGGGGATTATTTAAGTGCCCTATTCCTGGAGTGTTGTGAGAATTAAATGTGGTATGTAATTTAGCACTTAGCATAGTGCCTGGCACATATTCAATATCCAATATAAGTCAAATATTACCATGATTGACAACTAAGGTACTGCTGTATAAACCGTGTCTGTTTCTCTGTTTAAACACACATGGAGGAATAAAGTTGAGTGTAGGTGGGAATTTCCGTACTCCCTTTAGAAGAATACAGAAGGTGTGATGAGCACACAAGCTACAGGGGAAGCTGTGCTCCATACTAGGTTCTGGCTCTTTGGGAATGGCCCTGATTTTAAAGTTATTTCAAAAGCAAGCATTATTATAGGAAACATTTACTCAGTCTTTTGATTTTCTGCTGAACAAAAAAAGGCTGGAATTTCTTCCAGACTTTTCCCTCCCATTCACTGTGGGTATCTGCTGCCCAGACTGTCTCAGAAGCAGCCTTTCGCCACAGCCTGAGCCTCGCTGGCAGTTCCTGCACACACATCCTACCTAAGCTCTTGTCAGTACTCCCTCCTGCCTCTCTGCCTTTGCACAGGTTGTTTCCCTGGTCTGAAACACTCTTGTGGTGTCTTTCACCTGCCTTTGTTTCTGCCATCATCTCTCCCTACACTGGACTCTTACTGTGGTCACTGAACATCTCCCGTATGCTCAGCACTGAATCCCTTGCTGCCCCTGCCCATCGCAGCTGCCCTTACTGGGTAGACAGGACCAGTGAAGAGAGCTGCCAACCACAAGTCTCTGTTGCTCAACAAGAGCAAAGCAAGCTTGGTCAGAGGTGAGATACATACTGTTATCTTAGAGAGAGAAGGGAGAAAGACTATACTCTGAGTGAAGACATACAGCTAGCTCCCTTTAGAAAGACTGTGTCCATCAGGAGGGGGCAGTGCAAGCATTGACCTGGAACCACTGCCCTGGGGAGGGAAGAGAGAAGTGGTCTTTTTACGTTGCCGTTTTCATGTCCTGGGCAAGGCTAGCCCTCGGGAAAGCCTGTGACAGTATGGTAGCCAGTCATGATTTGGTTTGCCCTGGACCGCAGGGTCAGGCCATCTCCTTTGGGAGAGGAATAAGTGGGGCTGCCTGAGCCAAGTGCCCTTCACTATTTGATTCTTGTGGCTTCTATTCTGAGAGCCCTGCTGATGAATGAGTTCAAACCCTTGCTTTGGAATTTTCACACTGACCTTCTAGCCACATGGGTTCAAGCACACTATCTAATATCTCCATGCCTCCGTTTGTTCATTGGTAAAATGGGGATAATAACAGTACGTATTTGCAAAACTGTATATGATAAGGGTTCTGTATCCAGAATACATATAAAGATATCTACTTTTTTTCATATATTAGGTTGGCAGAAAAAGGCAAGATGGCAAGAGTATTAAAAAAATGGCTATTTTCATGTTGGGTGTAAATTAGCCTTTCCAGATGACAATTTCACAAAATTGATAGCAATTAGAAATAAAATTTTCTGTTTTTAAATAAATAATGAAAAATAAATAAAAACTGAATTACATTATTGGGATAATTGAGGATATTTGAAAATGGACTATATAAAAGGTAAGAATTTTATCTTTAAAAAGGTAAGCATTTTATTTTAAGGCAATGATAGATTTACATGCACTCATATGAAATAATATAGAGATTTTACGTGTCCTTAACTAGTTTCCCCAAGTGGCAACATCTTAAAAAACTATAGAACAATTCTGATATTGACACTGATACAACCCAACAATCTGATTCCTACTCCCCTAGTTGTACTTGTCTGTGTGTGCGTGCTTGTGTGTATTTAATTCTAAGCGGCATTTTTCAGACGTGTGGGTTCATGTATTCACCATCACACTTAAAATATGAAGCAGTCCCATCTCCACATATCTCCCTCCTTTCCCAACCCCCGCCCCTTACCTTGACAATCACTAAGTGTTTCCATTTCTGTAGTTTTGTCATTTCAAGAACTTTATATAAGAGGAATTATATAGTATGTCACCTTTGGGATTAGAGTTTTCAACTCAGCATAATTTCCTTCAGATTCATCCAAGATCATCATGTATCAATAGCTGATATAGATGTATCACAGTTGGTTTAACTATTCACCTATTGAAGAATATCTGTGTGATTTCAAGTTTTTGCCTATTCTGAATAAAGCTTATACAAACATCTGCATACAGGTTTATGTGTGAACTAAGTTTGATTTTTCTGGGTTAAGTGACCGAGAGAACAATTGCTGGGTCACACAGTAGTTGCACATTTACTTTTCTTTTTGAAAGGTTTTATTTCTTTGCCCTGTCTGGTGTGGCTCAGTGGATTGAGTGCTGGCCTGAGAACCAAAGTGTTGCCGGTTCGATTCCCAGTCAGGGAACATGCCTGGGTTGTGGGCCAGGTCCCCAGTAGGGGGCGTTCGAGAAGCAACCGTGCATTGATGTTTCTCTCCCTCTCTTTCTCCCTCCCTTCTCCTTGCTATAAAATAAATAAATAAACAAAATCTTTTTTAAAAATAATGGTTTTATTTATTTTAGAGTGAAGGGAAGGAGGAAGAAAGAGAGAGAAACGTCAATGTGTGAGAGGTACACGTTGCTTCTCGCACACCCCCAAAAGGGTACTACCTGCAACCAGGCCTATGCCCTGACTGGGAATCGAACCGGCAACCTTTTGGTTCACAGGCCAGCACTCAATCCACTGACCTACACCAGCCAGGGCTTAGATGTACTTTTAGAAGAAACTACCAAACTAGTTTTTGAAGTAACTATACCATTTTACATTCCCACCAGTTAAATGTGACCTTGGCTGGCGTAGCTCAGTGGATTGAGCGTGGGCTGCTGAACCAAAGCATTGCAGGTTCGATTCCCAGTCAGGGCACATGCCTAGGTTGCAGGCCACAGCCCCCAGCAACCGCGCATTGATGTTTTTCTCTCTCTCTCTCTTTTTCCCTCCCTTCCCTCTCTAAAAAAATAAATAAATAAAATCCTAAAAAAAGAAAAGAAAATTTAAAAAAATATATTTTTTTTTGATTGGGTGGGAGGTAGGGAGGGGGGGTGGGAGGGCTTGAATGGGAGTAAGGGGGAGAAAACTACTTGAACATTCATTTAAATAAAAAACAAAACAAAACAAAACAAACAAAATAATAATTTTTTTTTAAAATGTGAGTTATCCAATTTCCTCTCATCCTCCCCAGCATTTGGTATTGTCACTGCTTTTTTATCTGTTGCCATTCTGATAGGTGCATAATGATGTATCATTGCAATTTTAATTTGCATTTCCCTAATGGCTAACGATGTTGAACATATTATATTCATGCATTTGATTGTCACATGTACATACTTTTTGGTAAAATGTCTGTTTGTGTCCTTTGCCCACCAAAATGCAATAGTGTTTACCCTTGAACAACACAGGTTTGAACTGCATGGGTCCACTTATACTTGGATTTTTTCCAATAAATACTGTAATTGTGTTTTCTTTTCCTTATGATCTTCTTTTAATAAAATTTTCCCTACCTTGTTTTATTGTAAGAATATAGTATATAATACATGTAACATACAAATTATGTGTTAATTGACTGTTTATGCTATCAGTAAGATTTCCAGTCAAGAGTAGGCTATTAGTAGCTAAGTTCTGAGGGAGTCAAAAGTTATTTCTAGGTGGATTTTCAACTGTGTGGAGGGTCAGCACCCCTAACCCCTGTGTTATTCAAGAGTCAACTGTATCTTTTAATTTAGCAACCTGCAGCTATACCAGCAGAAACTTACTAAGATACACATGTATAAGAAAGTTCACTGTAACTTTTTTTTTTTTAGTAATAACACAACAACAAAACCCACCCTGGAAACAATGTAAAGAATGTTAGTAGCAACTGATTAAATTATCACTGCCCTCAGTACTGAAGGCACTGAATCAAATACTGAACCAAATATCATGGACTTCTTTAAAGTAGACAAAGGTTACAACTTACTTCACACAGACTGTGACATCTGCAGCTCCTGGGTAGAGGGCAAGCTCCCTGGACTTCTCTCTCTTTGCTTCTGTGTGAAGATTTAGGATCTCCTTGCCTTTTTCAGCTACTCTGGAACACCTGGTTGCATGCTTTGCTAGCAGGTGTTAACTAGCATTGATGACCTCAGCGCATGCCTGGAGTGCCTTTCTGATATATTGAATGGATTGAGGCCACTTAGAGTTTCCTAGTTTTACCCCTTTAAAAAAATGTTACATTTATTGAGGTGACATTAGTTAATAGGGTCATATAGGTTTCAAGAGTACATTTCCATGGTGCATGATCTGTATATTGCATTGTGTGCCCACTACCCAAAGTTAAATCATCTTTATCACCATATATTTGTCCTCCTTTACCTTTTACTATTCTCCACCCCCTCCTGGCTGGTAACCACCATACTGTTGTCTGTGTCTGTGAGTTTGTTTCAGTTTATATCCCACATATGAGTGAGCTCATGCAGTTCTTAGCTTTGTCTGACTGACTGACTTACTTAGCATAATATTTTCAAGGTTCATTCATGCTGGCACAAATGGCAGTACCTCACCTCATTTCCTAGTTTTACCCTCTTTATTGGAGTCTGGCTCCACATTTTTTTTTTTTTTATGTTTGCTGACAGCTTTTAGGTTTCCACCCTTAGTCTTGTGCCCCACATCTGAGCAAGGTGAACAGCTCAGGTGTTTCCAAATTTGGAGTTTCAAACCATGCAAGCCCCTTCCCTTGCATGGGAACTCCTACTGGGCCCCCTTCCTAACCATAACACAAACCCCAAGCTAGTCTCCATTCCTTGTGCTCTCAAGCCCTTGTCAAACCAGCCTGGGAAGCCTGTCCTGTTGTTCCCTGAAAGCTTCATATGGAAGTAATAAATGTTATCATACCTTCTTGGTCGGTAGTCACAACACCTTGTCTAGTAAGTGCATGCCTCAGGGCCTATTCCTATGCTGTATCACTAATTTTATGGGGCCTATTCCTATAACCCAGCAATTTTCAACTGGTATGTCGCAAGAATTTTTAAAACATGCAATATGTGATTGTTTAGTCAGGGGCACTGACCTCTTTTCCCTTAGACTATCAAATAAAAAAATAACAACATCCAGCATGACAATAGCCATCTGGTATGAGTGAATCAAAATTATACCTGGTTTTTTGGGTCAGATTGACAAAAAATATATTTATTTGATGTGCCACAGAATTTTAGTAATTAGTTTATGTGTGCTATGAGATGAAAAAGGTTGAAAATTGCTGCTATAATTCATTCCTGACCTAAGGTTTAATATTTTTTCACTACTAACTCAGTAGGTCTAACCTTTTTAAGTTTATTTTTTTAAACAAAATATTCTTAATGTTAAGTAGAAAACAAAACAAATTGTCTTCCTATGACCACAGTAACTACCTAAGGTAAATAAGAAACCACCGTACAGATCACAGTGTTTCATATTTCTTTTGCCAACAAATGGTTTGTTCTTCCCAAATTCACCAACCCCCCCCCCATTTCCTAAAAGGAAATGGCTACTAATTAAGCCATGTTAGAAGATTGACTTTAGTACTGTGGTCTTACCAGAAGACAATTTTGTCTCTGGGGTAGGGTGACTAACAGTCCCAGTTTCCCCAGGACTTTCCTGATGTCATGACTGAAACACAGTGTCCTGGGCAATCCCCACTCCCAGGTGAGCAGGGACAGTTGGTCGCCCTGCCCCAGGGCACGTTTGGTGATGTCTGGAGGCATTTTTGGTTGATCAGCTGTGTGTGTACTACTGGCATCTATTGAGTAAAGGCCAGGAATGCTTCTGAACATCCTACAACATACAAGAAGCTCAACATAGCAAAGAATGTCCAAAATGTCAGTAATGCTAAGTTTGAGACTCAGCTCAAACTCTGTTCTAGCATTTAATACTCAAAGTGTGCTCTTCCACCAGCTGTTTGGACATGATGCAGAATCTGCATGTTAGAAAAGCAGAATCTCAGGCCTGTGGAGAGCAGGACCAATAAAATGGCATTGGTCTGGTCAAGGTAGTATAAAGTATATAAAACAAAGTGGAGTCATTCATGTCAACTAAGGTGGCTGCCAGTCAGCCTTGACACTCTGGTTCAAGAGGGAAACTAGTACCTAAGTCAGAGCAGATCCATCTGTCAAGGAAATACACCCAAGGTATCTGCAGAGCAGGACCACCCACACTTGCCATCGGGGGTGCCAAGACACTTATCAAGAGTCCCAGAAGGGTGGAGAGCACCACTTTCAAGGTACAGAAGTCTCCAGGCCATGGCAGAGACAGCCGAGTTCCACACACCAGAGCACTGCTCCACGCCATGCTGATCTCTCTTGGCATCAGTCACTGGAGGCTCTTTCCTGCGGGACTGAGGACATCATCTGTCCTGCTGCCCACCTGGCTCCCGAGATCCCTCCTTGCAAGATGACTAAGACTCCCTTGCCCACTGTGGTGTCTCCTGGACCTGCAGACTGAGACTCTGGGACTCAGGTCATTATTCCCCACTGATTGCTGTGTGTGTGTGTGTGTGTTATATTTCTCTTAGATTGTTAGAGGGTGAGTAGGATATTGATGTATGTTGATGTTCAATAAAAGCTAAGTGAATAGCATAGTTACCTTGTGTGATTCTCATCTATGCCCTGGTGCTGGGCGAGACAACAGGCAGCTAGCAGAGCAGTTGCCCACCTGACTTATAGGAAAGACTATATTGTGAGCACGAGCTCATGAGAGGCCACCACAGATCTAGTGACTCAGAGTTTGCCAGTCATTTAACCAGCTCCCCAGGAGATTTGTATGCCCATTAAACCTCGAGAAGTGCTGCTCTAGTACATGTTTATTCTTTTTGTTATGGTTCTCCATGGGCACAAATACATCCAATTAATTATAAGCACTGGTTTCTCATTGAGATCTGGGGTCACTGGTATCCTCTCTTTCCAGGCTGACCTCTCCACCCAGGGCCCTTTGAAAACATCCTTAATCTTTGACAACAACCACACAATGTCTCACATTCACCTTTTGCTCTCTTGCACCTAGGAAAAAGTCCTTTTTCTAAAGAAATCTGATTTCACTTAGTGGGGAAAAAGATTGAGAGATCTAAACCAGGCCAGTATAGAGCAATGGAACAGTAGACGAAGGGTTAAATAAGTCTTTCCCTCAAAAAAAAAAAAAAAAGAAAGAAAGAAAAGAAAAGAAAAAGCACTCAAGCAAGTGTAAGTAGTGTAAGTACAGGCTCATTCAATAGAATTCTGTACAATTAGTGGATACAAGCAATGAAAGGAACAATTGAAAAAAATACAAGTTCTTGCATTTTAGCCCAGCACTCTTCTTTAATCTTTAATTTTCATGGGCACTAGTGTTATTTATCATGCACAATTTTGTGTTGAACTCCAATGTCTTTTTAAAAATTTTATTAAATTTATTGGGGTAACATTAGTTGATAAGATTATATAAGTTTCTAGTGTATGATGCTATAATGTATTATCTGTATACTGCACTGTGTGCTTATCACCTGAAGTCAGGTCTCTTCCATCCCCATATATTGGACCCCCATTACCTTCTTCTACCTCCCCAGCCCCCTTCCACTCTCATAACCACCATACTGCTGTCTGTGTCTAAGAGGATTTTTTTTGTTTTATTTTGTTTGTTAGTTTGTTGCTCTCTGTTTTATATCCCACATGTGTGTGAAACCATACATAGAGTTCTTGTTTGTTTCTGTCTGACTTATTTTGCTTAGCATGATACTCTCAAAATCCATTGATGTTGTCATAAATGGCAGTATTTCATCTTTTCTTAAGACTGAGTAGTATCCCGAGTTCCGGCCAAGATGGAGGCATAGGCAGTCGCATTGTGCTTCCTCGCGCAACCAAGACTAAAGACAACAAAAATTGAGAAACAAGAATCAACCAGAACAGAGAGAAATTAATTGAACAGAAGTCGGGCTCCAGTACATCCAGACCGGTAAGGAGTGGCGGAGTCAGAGGCCTGCGGACAGGGGTTGAGGGGTCCAGGTGGGAAGAAACGCTGGCTGGCAGGCGCGGGCGCTCAGGGCGCAGACGGCAGCAGACGGACCAGTGGTGGACCCTGGGCTGGGAGCCGACTAGCAGACCCAGTGAAGGGTGCAAGGCAGCTAGCCGTCCGCAGCCACACGTTTGCACAAACTAAGCGAAAACAGGCAGCATAAACGGGCAGAGCCTCCGCGTTTTAAAGCTTAAGAGCCCCATCGGGGAACTGAGGCTGGGAGACTCACTCAGCCTCACAGGAGACTTCTCGGGGAAGACCACAGAGTCCGAGAAAGTGCACCAGCCCACCGCCCGGGAGCCAGCACAAGAAGGGCCCAATTTGCTTGTGGGAGGCAGTGGAAGGGACTGAAGTCCTAGAGAGAGCAGAGCAGGCGCCATTGTTCCCTCTCAGACCCCACCTCCACATACAACGTCACAACCCAGGGACTGGGGTGCTCCGCCCTGGTGAACACCTAAGGCTCCGCCGCCCTTACGAAACAGCCGCAACCAAACCAAAGGAAAATTAAAAAGATGGCTCAAACAGATTTGAAAGCCCCAGAACCAATTTTTTTAAGTGACTGAGAGATAGCCAACCTATCAGATGCACAGTTCAAAGCACTGGTGATCAGGATGCTCACAGAATTGGTTGACTTTGGACATAAATTAGATGAACAAATGCAGGCTATGATAAGAGAAATGAAGGAAAACGCACAGGGAACCAATAGTGAGGGGAAGAAAACTGGGACTCAAATCAATGGAGTGGACCAGAAGGAAGAAAGGAACAACCAAACAGAAAAGAATGAAGAAACAAGAATTCAAAAAACTGAGGAGAGGCTTAGAGAGGCTTAGGGAGAGGCTTAGCACATCATAATTACATTAGCTAAGGTAAAAATGAAGGAAAGAATCCTAGAAGCAGCAAGAGACAAGGAGACAGTAACCTACAAAGGAGTTCCCATGAGACTGTCAGATGATTTCTCAAAAGAAACCTTACAGGCAAGAAGGGGCTGGAAAGAAGTATTCCAAGGACACCTTTAAACGTTCCAACATCCGAATTATAGGGGTACCAGAAGGGGAAGAGGAAGAGCAACAAATTGAGAACTTATTTAAACAGATATTAAAAGAAAACTTCCCCAATCTGGCAAGGGAAATAGACTTTCAGGAAGTCCAGGAAGCTCAGAGAGTCCCAAAGAGGTTGGACCCAAGGAGGAACACGCCAAGGCACATCATAATTACATTAGCTAAGGTAAAAATGAAGGAAAGAATCCTAGAAGCAGCAAGAGACAAGGAGACAGTAACCTACAAAGGAGTTCCCATGAGACTGTCAGCTGATTTCTCAAAAGAAACCTTACAGGCAAGAAGGGGCTGGAAAGAAGTATTCCAAGTCTTGAAAAGCAAGGACCTACATCCAAGATTGCTCTATCCAA